>VYZQ01033586.1:186-10214 GCA_013400655.1 Mystacornis crossleyi | reverse complement strand
TGGCCATTTTAAATACATGAGCAAATATGGAAGTTCCACAGTTCAGTAAGAGCAACAGGCAGAAAAAAGTCACAGGCAAAAAAAGAGCACTGATGTTGACAAAGAAATATTGTGAACATTTAATGGCAGTTCCAGTAGCTGCACAGTGTATTGTAGTTAAATAGTTTTGTCAGCTGCTTTTCTTGTAACCATTGGCCATGCCGCAGTTCTGTATAAACCTCTGCAGGAGATAGAACCAGCTTTAATGAAATTTGAGTAGCTGACATATTAGGCAATGCATTATACTGGAAGAAATGCTCCTTGATATTTTTCCAAAGGACTCTCTCTCAACTGTAATCATTTTCTCCATACATGAATGATGTCACTAAAGACTTCTAAGAAAATAATTATTTTGACATTGACTGTAAAACAAATCGTTTAAGAACATCTGAGGCTCTTTAGAAATTATTTCCTTTATCCTGTATTGATAAAGCAACAGCATGTGGCAGAAGTTGATTCCATCAGGCCTGCTAGTTGCTGGGCCAGTGAGCCAGATCTCTTGCAGTGGGAAAATCTTTCTCATTTTGCTGCTCTAACAACTTTGAAGTCTATTATGGAAAAAGTACTTTAGAAGACAACAAGTAAAAAAACAAATTTATTCATAGTTTGGGTTTTTTTTTAGGAATCTCTTAAACCTAGAGATTTTAGTTCATAAATATGGGTTCAAATGGTTTAAACACCTAAATGTCAGATGCAGAAGTTACTTCAGCCCAAAGGAAAATCATTACAATCTGTGCTTTAGTACCCTAAAAACACCCAAAAATTCAGCCCTGGCAAATTGACTCAGAACATCTGAGATACTTAACTATCCTTTCTGAGACAGAGGAAAGGGGTAAGTACAATCAAAAACAAGCTGGAAAACCTAGATGGTGAGCAAAAGTTTCTTAAAATTAACCATGGGAAATGTGTATCAAAGTTCAGCCTGCTTTAAAGCAGAGACACTTGCTTCAAGACTGCATATTTGGTACTTCTTTTCATTCATATCACTCCTAATACGTGCTAGGAAGCCTGCCAAATTTGAACTCATCCTGTTTTCCAACAAAAGGGAAAAGTTTTGCTGGAGAAGTTTTTGCTGCCTGGCTTTGGCTTAATAGCTTTTGTACTTGCCTGGGCTATTTTAGACCTCAGCTCAATTTCTTTTTCATACTGAGATGGATCAGACTTCTGTTTACCACTTTATAAAAGAATACCCTCACTACCAGATCATAAAGTAGGTGCAGAGAAGGAAGGAAAAGGTGCAAAGGGAGCAATACACTCAAACTCTCTTATTAAGATCGATCACCAAGGGCCAAAGGCAAATAAAAAAGCAAGAAGGACAGTCTCTGCAGTTCAGTGCTCATGCTGAGAAGCAGGAACTCTCATTAAACAAAGGAAAAGGAAAATTTTGATTATTTGAAAAACATTTTATTTTATTTGGAATTTATTGTTGCTCTCCTTTAATAAAAATTAAAAAAAAAGATTGACTGCCTGCTTATCTACATCTAACCTCTTTATTGTTTTTAAACCTGTTTTCCTTCCAAATCACTTAAGAACTATTCTACTTCATCTGAGACAAGAATTTATCTTAATTCTTCTATATCCTATATTCTTTTGTATCCTTGACTACAGAACATGAGGATATTATTTTCTTTTCTGCATGAGGATGGTGGTTGCTCTTTCCCAACTCCATGTTCTCAGATCTGTTTAAGACTGTCATAAAGTCTGCGTTACAAGCAGAAGAAGTTCTTTATTGTGTTTGAGTTAGCACTTTTGTCTTAAATTGGATAGCTTTGGTGGAGTTGCACCAAGTTTCAGCATCTGAAAATCTGGTTCAGCATCTCAGTTTGGAATTGGGAATGTGGAGTGACAGCAGTTTTGCAGAGAGCTTGTCTCACCTTGTCAGGCCTTGCATTGCAAATGCTTAGTTTACAGTGAAACGACTTAATTTTGGCTGTGTTTATATCTTACTCACTGTCACTTTCCAGCTTTACACTGTGTCTGTGATGGTATGAAAAAGTAAATTTAACAGTTGCATGTAAGGTCATGATTAGAAACCACATTTTCACATTTACAAAATTAGATATTGATAGGGGTTATATGTATGTCAATAGTGGAATACCAACACCACCATCATCAACCAACAATCTTGAACAGAGAGTCTTCCAATAACCCATTTCAGTCACCTTTGCAGTACTTCAGTGCAATTGGTGCCAATCCACATCTGTCTGTGGAAAGCAGATCTCACTAAAAAAATAAGCTTTTGGAATGGTCCAGCCTTGCTTGATAGGATACTGTCAGGCTTCCACATGGCTTTAGATATTGTGCTGTGCAAAGAAACCTGGACAGGACTAAATCAACATAGGCTGTTTGTAAACCACATGGATTAATCAGCCACAAAATAGGGAGTTATCATGATGGTTTGGTTTTGCAATTTGCAGATTAATTAATTGTTGTTTGATCCTACTTCTTTTGTCATTAAGCCTATTTTTTTTTAAACTCTGACATATAAATAACCATAAGGTTCTCATCAGAAGCAACTGTAACTGACACAAAAATATGTTAAATGGCAAATAACAGAGATGTCATTGATATTTTCTTGTTAAGAGAGCATAAACAAATTATATGAATTTCATTATATGCAAATGTAATGTTGTATTAAATGACTAAATTGAGTTCATAATCCCTGAATGGATTACTCCTTCCAGGAAATCTGTGACTCTAAAAAAGGACTTGGGGACTGCGGAACTTAGCCTGTCTAATATAAATTCCTGGTCTGAAACAGTGGTAGAGATGTGGTCCTTAGAAAAGGAACCCAGAGCAGGAATAGAGAACTGTCTTTGTGTTCTCATGTTGCAAAGAAGAGCATTGAGAATGGCCAGAGGAACTGAAAACACCCCTTACGGCAACTTCCTGAAGCTGCTCTCTTCGTTCAGTAAATGATAGAGGGTAACAAAAGCACAGTTTGTAAGTACTTTGAACTAGAGCAAGAAAGAAACTAAAAAGTGTGCAACAGATTAATTAGCTATTGGTAGCAGCAACTCATCATGGATGGTGGGACAACCTCACTGAGTACTTTGAAATAAAATCTGAATATTTTTCTAAAGTGTTTACTCTGATTCAAACAGAATCACAGAACTGAAAGGAGGAATTAAATAATAAAAGTCCAATGAAATGTGTCAAGCTCAGACTATAATCACCGTGGTCCATTTTGGCTATAAAATTTCTGTGATGCTGGTTTGCATAGTAATACCATAATTAATATTCATTTATCCAAAAAATGTGCTATGCAGATTTATATTTTATTTTATCTCTCTTTTATAGATGATAAGCTGAGAAAAACATAATTGTCAGAGACATAAAATCCAGTTTATATCTGTCTAATACCATAAGTATTCCAGCACCATAATTTTTTTGCATAAAAGGGAGGTGCCTGTAAAAGTGTGTGTCCTCCCACTGCCAATGCATAACAGAGTCTATAGCTGTGAGAGTGTTACTATATTACATGACTGTCTGCCTCCTACATGAACATCAAGATTTCTAAGCAATTTTCAGTTAAATGGGTGACTGAGAATAAAAGGATTCAGACATAGCAGCAAATGTCTAGATCCTCTTTGCAAACATGCATGTGGAGATGAGTTTTCACTGTTTGTCATTTTCAGACAAAAAAGTATGCATTAAAAATACAAAAGCGTGTAATTTTCATAGCCAAAAAGACACAATTTCAGCCTAAATAAGCCAAAGGCATAGCCTGTATTTATTATATAGCTCCTATGGACATTCGCTATGTTTTTCTGGTAAGGCCACTTATAGGAAATGTATCAGTTCGCTGATACTCATCTTCATGAACATTTTCTACCTTTTTTTTTCCTAAACTAAGAAAGAATAATTTAAAGCATTTAGTACATGACAATATAGTTTTCATAGGCTTCTCTCTGACTAGGACAGCAGAAGCTTTCATTTTAGCATTCCCTCTAGGTTTATAAGATACATCAAAAAGGACCATGCATTAGGTTAGATTCTTTCTGTGGTTAAACATTTCTTTCTTCAGGGGATGAGTCAAAGAGGGCAAAAGGTGATGATTCAACAGCTTTTTACACATACATTCCAGTTTCTGGGCAGCCTGAGGCTGTTTCAGTTCCTTTCACGACTCAGAACTTTATATCTGAGGAGAGGTCCTTCAAACTGCAGTCAGATGCAGCCAGAAACCTTGAAAGGTCTCATTCAACTAGACTATTGAAATCTAGGACTGAATCAAAGAACATGCAGTTTGAAAAATGGCAGAAAATTCTGCACAGGGAACTGAGCTTATGCAAGTACTTTACTTAACAAAGATACACTGCTTTAAACTGCCATGGTCAATACCTTTAGTTTGACAGTCATCTGGTCCTAATTTAGCATTTTTTCTCTATTTGGAGCCCAGTTATTCCACGACCGCTGCAGTTGTTGTACTTGAACTGGAAAGCCCAAATGGTACTTCCACAACTTTAGTTCCACAGCTTTATCAGGTTACAGTCACGATTTCACTGCCTACTGCCCATTTCAGGCTTGCAGCCATTAGAGGGCAGACCATAACAAATTGTTGACGAATGTTTTTAGTCTCACCAGTGCTATTTTTCCAATTAGAAATCTTAGGAGACTCAATTTCAGCTCTGCTCTGAAGTGAGTAAGTCACAGCAGCAATGCAAAGACTGGTGAGACAATTATTTTAGTATTTTTTTGCTAGTCTCATCCAATTCTGATGGTGGAGATTACNNNNGATGTTGGAGATTACATCTCCAGGATCTTTTTTTTTTTTTTTTAAGTTCTTTTCTAAGTCTTGGTGGAAGCCCATTTGTTTAAAAGTATAAAATTTTCAATCACGTTATGCTACTTTTATAACAACTGAACTCTGTTGCATCAGGGACCTCTTTGTAAGCATGTACATTTCTGGTCAGGATAGAGTAAATTTTATTCCCTGCACTGGTTTGGGTCTGTGTTTTGGATTTGGGGGAAAACAGTGCTGATAACACAGGGTTGTTTAACAGGGCTTACACAGAGTCAAGTCTTTCTCTGCTTCCCACCCCACCTTGTGCTGGGGGTGCACAAGAGGCTGAGAGGGGACACAGCCAGGACAGCTGACCCCACCTGACCAAAGGATATCCCACCCCATCTTGCATCCTACTCAGCAATGACAGCTGGGAGGAGAAGAGATATAACTGCCTCCGAAGAGAGAAGGCTGGGTTATTTGGAATGATGACATTTGTCATGATTATGTGTGATGGAGCCCTGTTTTCCTGGCTGAACACCTGCCTGCCCATGGGAAGTGGGGAATGAATCCCTTGGTTTGCTTTGCTTGTGTGTGTAGCTTTTGCTTTACCTGTTAAACCATCTTTACCCACAAGTTTTCTCACTTTTATCCTTCTGATTCTCTCCCCCATCCCATGTCCTTGAGTAAAGGCCTGGGTGGTGCTGGCCAGAGTTAAAATATGACAAAGGGTTAATGTGCATTCAGATCACCTGTCATTTCTCTCTCTTTTCATTAGGGAAAATGGCTGGGTGAGACACTGAAGGAGTTATGAACATGATTCATTAGTGACTCTAAGGAACAGAAATTAAAGGGGCAGGAGGAGGATAGATAATAATGAATGGCAAGTGAACAGCAGCACAATTTTCTTACCTACTGGTGTAACACACAGAACAAATGTGCACACTGGCTCCCTTATATATACATTTGCTCTACTAAAATCCAACAGCCCTCTCTCCTGTCTCCAAATTCCTTGGTGTAAAAGCCCTGGAATTATACTAGAACATTTTTAAGAATAAGATGAAACTTTGTAATAAATACAGATGTGGCTTATGACTGTATTCTCAGTAACTGAGGGATTCTAAATCTTAATTTTTACCCAGATGAAAACAAAACTAGTGAAAATTATTTTTATATCATCTAAGAAGAGAAGTAAATAAGGGACAATTTGATTTTTGAAAATATATCAGTTTCTGAGAATTTGACGTCTTTGGAGTTAACGCCCACAGATGAGTGCTTTGAGTCCTCTCAGTTGAAGTAATCCTGCAATAATTGTCCATAAGGCTGGTTTGAAGGTTAATATCAATAAACTTTTGAAAAAACTAGACAGTAGGGAATGAATGCAGTAGAGAAATTACAGCACATAGAGCTACCCAGAGTCTCAAGTAAACTAACCAGAAGAAAACTATTTGTGAATTATTTTTATATTTGGTCTGCTAAAGGTCAGTAGAATTGTAATAGATGAGGAAGGGACTTAAAGAGATTAACCTGTCACCCTTTTTCTGACCACTGGAAACAGTAGCTGCAGATAAGAGTAATTAATCTTCAACTGGACTTCTGAAAGTCGCTATGATGACAACTATGTCTTCTCAACTGCAGAAAGCCAAGTCTGTCTCTATCAGATTCCTTCACTGCAGTTTTTGGGACTAGTGAAGTTAAGGTAATGTGTAACTGCTGAGACAACAGGTCTTGGCTTGCTAAGTAAACACCTGGGCATCACCAGTACCCCTGGCATCTTTTACTTAACTTGAAGCTATGAATCATGTTAGCCGGCCTGAAATGACCTAAAGGAAGCCTGTACCACTATCAAGGTTCTAAAGCAGCTTTACTCTTTCCATTAAACCCGGAAATTTTAAAATTTTCTTCCTTCTGAAACTTCTGACCCTCTAAAGGGTGCTGGTAACAAAATTATTTCTATTTATTTTCACATTATAGAAACGGATGTTTTATCACCTAACAATCCTTTCATTGTTATTACTGTATTTTCTTTCCTATTTCTGTGAAGAAGCAAATTCTTCATTGACAAGAAATCTTGCAATATTTAGCCTAGTATTTCCACAAAGCTTTCTTTCTCCTCATGCGTGAACTTAAACCATGTTCCTGAAGAGCACAGAAGAATTAGACAGGTGACACCAAGACTCCCAGAGTCTGGGGGTGATTTCTGCCCCTCTTTGCTCTGTAGATCTTTCTTGTGTTCGCCAGACTAAATCCAAAGTCCAAAGTCTTATTCATACACAGAAGTTTTCAAATTGTCTGGCTCTGCTCACTTCCTGTCCGGAAAGCCAAAAATATGCTCCATTTGAGCAGTATTTTTTTCTGAATTTCCTGAAGGATTGTGATTCACCCTTCCTTCCTTCCTTCCTTCCTTCCTTCCTTCCTTCCTTCCTTNATTTTATTTCTCCTTCCTTCCTTCCTTCCTTCCTTCCTTCCTTCCTTCCTTCTTTCCTTTCCTTCCCTTATTCTATAGTTCAATTAGGGGATTATCCTACTTTCATTTTACCCTTTAGCATCTTTAGAAACTTCCTTTCATGTTAGTAAGCAAAGTGCTGAGAGAGATCACGGAGGGTTCCTTCAGTCATACTGAATCTTATTTATTCCCTTTGAAATACATTTCTTAATTCTTTTCTGCTGTAGGCAAGCCCTTTATTTCCAGCATAATTCTTTGCATGAGAACAGATCAGCAGTTTCCTCTAAAGTGAAAAACTTTGTACTTTCACTACAGGGTGAAAGATGCTCTTCCTTTCCCAAGCACCATCTCTGTTACTGCAGCAACTTCTTTCCACTTAACCCCACAGAGGCAGACAAGCTGATAGTGGTTTTGCTGGCGGATGGAGAAATAGCTTTTTTGGAGAAAATGCCTCTGCTCTCTCCCATTAGCTCAGGGCTATCACCAAGGAGCACAGGAGCACTCCCTCTACAGAAATTTGCAGGCCGTGCAGGGAAACCATGAGAAATAACTTGAAATAAATTAAGGGCAGACCTGCATGGAAAGCATGGTCATGACTTATCACCAGGTTATCCTTATTCAGGGAACAATGGAAAGAGCCTGACCTAAATCTCTGAGCCAGTATGCCAAAAGAGCCAGTTAGTCAAGTCTTGTCTAGAACTTCTCTCCCTTGATGCAATGGGGGAGAGAACTGGAAGTGAGAAAACTCGTTGGTAGAGCTAGACAGTTCAGCAAGTAAATCAACAGCCATGTTCAGAAGCAATGCAAACCAAGGAATTCATTCACACTTCCCATGGACCAACAGGTATCCAGCCATCCCGGGACAGCAGGGCTCCATCACACATAATGGTGACGGGAAGACAAACCCCCTCCCTCTGAATGTTCTCCCCTTCTTTCTTCTTCCCTTGGCTGTTACTGCTGAGCACGGTGTCCCATGGTAGGGGACATCCCTTGGGTCAGTTGGGGTCAGCTGTCCAAGCTGCGTCCCCTCCCAGCCTCTTGAGCCCCTCAGTTCTCACTGGTGGGGTGGGCTGGGAGGCAGAAAAGGCCTTGACTCTGTGTCAGTCCTGCTCAGCAGTAAACACAACATCCCTGTATTATCAGCACTCGTCCTCACAAATCCAGAGCATAGCCCCAAACCAACTACTGTGAAGAAAATTAACACTATCCCAGCCAAAAACAGCACAGCAGACTGCGCTAGAAGATCCAGATTTTGTTGGATGGCTGCTGCAATACCTCTGACAGGGAAACCTTTCCATCTGAATGAGCTAACAAGCTTTTTGCAGTCAAAAATCATTCTTGCATATACCTGCTCACCTTCCTGAACTTGTCTTCAAGAGTCAACACTGCCCTGATCTCCAGTCACTTTTTTTTGCCTGTTTATGCCAGTTTATGCCAGCCATTTAAGGAGAATCTTCTATCTCATTTTTCAAGGAATTCTTTGTTAAACAAATTTGTGTACAAAACTATTTTTTATGCCTGCAACAATCATTTCTCTGTGCTTTAGTTCTTGTTATTGCTGTTTATCTAGAACAATCACATTCTTAGCTTTCATTCTTCAGCTTTCAGGAATAAAAACGAGTGTCAAGAGGTGTATTCTGATTCCTATTTAATTTCCATCTTTTTTTCTAGATTTTCTTTGCCAGAAATTATATTTTTAGTATTTTTTAACTTTTTTTTTTTCCTAATATGGGGAATGTATTAAACTTTTCTTTAGTTTCACTTTGGCTCAGGATCAATATTTCAACTACATTCATAACTTTGATATATAGCATTTGGCTGGCAGAGAGTATAAGAAGCAATATATTATTTTCCTCTAAAGAAGAATGGGAATCTGATCTGGAGATTACGCACTAAGCGGTGGTGAGGATTTATTTCAATTCCCCTAAGAACCTGTTAGTATATAATTTGTTGTGTAGAATTTATTACCCTCCCAAGAGATTTCACTCAATGTGTAGGAACACTTCCCTGGTGTACCCAAGGTGTGGATGAGCTTTCTTGTTAATATGATACAGAATTGCCCCAGCACTTCTTGGGACATTTTCAGTCTTGCCTTTGCTTGTCTCCATTAGCTGTTCCAAAGTAAGATCAATATGCTGTATCCCTTTGCTTTGATTAAACTACCATATACAGATTTATCTTTATTAAAAATGCAGCCAAAGTCATCAGTAGTACCTCTCATGGTCACAAATCTTTAAACATGGCTTCTTTAAAGGATAAAGTCCCAACAGCAAATTCTTAAGACATGTTGTAGTTTCAAAACCTTTATTATTCCCATATCCCTAGCCACTCTATAGTTCATTGTTAGCATTCTGTGTGGACATTAAAATCTTCCTATCTATATGGTAAAATCACTGCAGTTTTATAAAGTAATTATTTAAAAATCACTTTGAATTTCTAACCCAACATATATCTAATACTAAACCTTAGGGTAATTTTAGCTGTGCATATACTCAAGACACTCATAACCATATCCATTATCTATTGAAATCTACATAAAAACTCCCTATGAATTTGGTGAATATCAAATCAAGGAGATTTTTTCTTTTTATAAAGATGCCGAAGGAGTTCATTCTACATGGTCCTATCATTGGCTTAAACCCTTCGTTAGACAGCTTATTCCCTCTTCTGCAAACAGAGCACATGAAACATCAAGCTCTTTTTACTTGGAAGGAGAAATTGAGATTAAAGAAAAATTATAGGAGATAAAGTTAGGAAAAAAGTAGGTCATGAGTGTTGTAGGTATACAGCATCTGTAGTAGGTGGGTAAATCAGTGTTAT
>VYZQ01033584.1:30795-46571 GCA_013400655.1 Mystacornis crossleyi | reverse complement strand
CACCCCCACCCCCACCCCCGGCAGAAATAAGTAGGTATAAATTGGATTGTACTGTCCTTAATACTTTTTTGCTAGTGACCAATTTTAAAGGAGAAAACACGTAAGTGACGGTGCCGTATGCAGACTAGAGGGTGGCTTGCAAAAATCCTGTTTCTTGCCGGTTTAGTCATTCCTTCTGCAGCTTGAAAGAAGCAGGTTAACTGTTTGTGCCTGTCTCTTCTTTCAGAAGACGGGACTGATGCTTACTTCCAAAGGTTGTTTAGAGCCCTAGTTATAATTTGAGATCCTCAGATGAAAGAAGCTAGAGCAAAGTAATGAAGTTTGCTCTACTTAAAACAATAATATAATTTTGGGGGCTTCTCAAAGAAGATTATACTTTGTGACCTCTGAGGTTTTTAATCTAAGAAACGGTCTTGTAATCACATTTTTCAGGCTTAATTGCAATCATGTGAGAATTAATGAAGTCAGTGAAACTGCATGCACACACTCAAGAATGTTTTAAAGTGTTTGCAGTTTGGGGCCCGTGATATTTGCAAGTGAAGTGCTTTTATGGTTTGAGATTTTTACAAAATCGGTGGTGTTTAAATGTAGCGCCTTTTTAACATGTGTCTTTATTCCAACTTAATACAGTAACACATCTGCATTAAATATACCCCTTTCATTTTATAAATAAACATCGCCTGTCAGTAAAAGTATTGGTGTAACATTTTTAAAAAAGGAATTCATGCTTCTTATCATGTTGTATGTGACTTAAATGACTGTTTCATATTAAAACTAATCTTCCCTGATGTACTGCTTACATATACCTGTTTTGGGATATCGGTTCAGTACTTTTTATACAATCTTGAATGTGTTCCACATTGGTGACATGTATTTTTGCAACAACTTTCTCGTTTTGATTTTAAATTAGAGCATGTCTGATGTAATACATGCGTTAGTGCTGTGGCGTGTGACAAAGTTAATGTATGTAATTCAAATTGGAAAAGTTTCCAGACTTTGTCCAACATTAACCCTGCGGCCAGGGATTAAATTACTATGTAATACAAATTATTTCATACCGTGATGTGTTTTAAGCTACTCTATGAAGTATGTGAAACATTATTGTTTATGGATTGGTAGCTGGTGTGGTATCTTGCATAGAATGAGGTATGATAGACGGTAGCAATTCACGATAGTAAAAACTGAGTACCTTTCAGAACACACGGCACCGATAGGCATCGTCATCTCGTTGCCCTTTCTTAATATGAATTTCTTAGCAGTATCCGCTGATAAGTGGGTGAATGTTTGGTAATTGGCTCTTGGGCGTGAAAATTCTGTTCTAACACTCTTTGCTTGTTTTACAAAGCATGTAATTTTTTTGTTTGTTTTGTTTAGAAGGCATATAAGTTTTTTGTCTATTGGATGTGATTAGATATATGCAGGAGGATGTAGAACTGGATGTATTCTAAAGTTATTCTGCAGTTGCTAAGTTTTGTCAGAAGCTTTCCGTATTAGAATAAACTCTTCCCTAAAATTGGAAACTAAGTGTAATTAGCAGAACTCTTTAGGGCAATATAACTATCCTACGCTACATCTCGAGTTATGCACGTTCACTTCTTTATATGAAGGTGATAACTTATGCTTAGTATAGGAGAAAAGAACGGTCCTTTTCGTGGCCTAGCGCTGTGTGTCGTCAGTTCTGAGGTAATTAGTTCTGAGTGGTGTTCAGGCCCTTAGAGGTGCTGCTTCTAGCTTAAAGTTTTCAGTGTCACCCTTAGTCTCCTGGTTTAGAAATGGCTTATCCCAACACCATAGAGAATACCCATTTCTGCATTGTTTACCACACGTGATTAACTTTCCTTTTCATGTTTGGACAAACAGTTTCAAAATAATTTTTGATCCAGCCCCACCTTTTTTACTTGGAGATTTGTGCACTGTATATCAGGAATTGCTGTACTGGAGACAGTTTGGGATTGGAGTTATGAGAGATGTCCTGTCTGTTCCTAGACACTCATCTTTTTCTCTACAGAATGGTCTACATCTGGACTTCCATATTGCTTAAAGAGGGCAAGCTCTTAACATACTTCTTTTTTGGTCATTTTTTTTCTTTCTTTCTCAAGAGTTTTTTTTATTTTTCTAAAATGTGACGTAATACAAAAGTGTTAGGGATTTTTATTTAAAATATGGTCCTTCCTCCAGGTTTGTGTTTGTGGCCATTAGAGCAGGCACTGTGGGTCTTCTAACTTGGAATCTTTTGTCCACATTCCCCTTGTAGAGTTAAAAGTGAGTAGAAAAAGGCAAGTTACCGATCTACTTCCATCAAAACAGTGCAAAATATAATCCGATTAAGATTGTTGACATTTAGGGGGTTTTTTTGTTAATAATGACGTGATATTTTTTCCTTTTAGAAGAACATGTATCGGAAGCTGATTCAAGCGTTCTTGAGAAATATATATGGTAGACTTTGTCCAGCACTGTATGTGGCTTTGTTGCTTTCTGTTGTCCGGTTTCAGTTTCTTTTAAAATAAAGATAATTTTTGCGGGGAAGTTGCCTGTTGATTTTATGAAGATGAGGTAATGCCTAGATGGACTCTTCTAATGTTCCGTCTGTGAGAATGCATTTGGGTTAGGTGCGATCCTGCAGGAAGCAGCATGAGATCATATGGATCAGAAAATACAGCTCCTACCTTTCTTGGAGAGCTCCGCTGTTCTGTAAAGGTGTTAATCTGCAGTAACTTCAAAGCGGATGTGCCTTTGGCCCCATTTTCTTCCTTACGGGATGGGAGGGAGGGCTTAAGCACCATTTTTCCCGAATAGATATATTTTTAATAACTTTCTGCACTTGGGAAATGATAATGCAAAGAGTTATTTATTCCAATTTATAAAATGATTACTAAGCTCTTCCCGTTAGTTAAAATGCCAGAACAAACACATACCACATCACTGTCTTACCAATAATTTTTAAAAGTAACGGACATAGGTGGTCCCAAGCCACATATGCCAAACAGTTTGTTGGAATAAACACAGTCTCATAAAATGTTTCTGCTTTTTGTAAAAGACATGGAGGGGTGAGAGAAATGAGAGAATTTAGAAAGGAGGGGAGAAAAAAGTTTAATAATTAAAGATCAGAAAATGTCACCTATTGAAAGGATTTTTTTTTCTCCCATATATTCAAACTTCTGAAGCCATTAGAAGTAAAAGAACCCCAGAAAAGATAAATGTGTGTAGAGGGAGCTGGGAGGTCCAGAATATAAGTATTATTAAGGTCTGACTGGAACTTAAATGTGCATCCTTCATAGCGCAGGAGATGGGAATTTAGGAATCAGATTTTCAATGGAAAAATTTATCTTCTTGCGCTGCAAACTGTTCACTGCAAACTTTTGACCGATAAACTTAGTGCCAACAGAAGAACGTGATTTTGCGTGGGTGTCTCTCGTTTATTTTTGCAAGTGTGTCGCAGCGAGAGCGCAGCTTGTCCAGGTAAGGCTGCGGTGTGGAGCGGTGTGGGACAGATTGTGGTGTTTCTGCACCTACGCATCAACTCAAAACTTTTAAGGTTGATCCAAGACCTTGCTTGGTCCCTTTTGTGCCCTCTAGCAGCTAAATCTGCTACTTTGACATAGAAATGTGTTAGTGGTATTTCCTGTCTCCTACAAGCTTTGAATTGCAGATCTAGCTTTTAAGTAAATAGGCTTTTTGGTTGATGTACTGGAGCTCTTTCGTGTAATTTGAGAAGACCAAATACCGGCAACCGTAACTGTGTGCTGTTTTGTAAAGTGCGTATGCAAGGTATAGTCCTTCTAGTGGCAATAAATACAAAGCTGCTTCATTTCAGTATATTCTCTGTGATTAAACTAAAAATGACACCTGGGTGACCGAGGCAGAAGACCTGCGCTCAAAACTTCTGATTTACTGTCCGCGAATGAACTCTCCGTAACCGAAGGACGCGTTCTGGATCGCTACGGCTGCATTCTGGAGCGGTAAGAGATTTTGAGTTACTATTACATTATAATCATTCTAGCTGCTGCTGCTATGTAGTTCCAATGTTCTTGGCAAGAGGAATTCAATTCGATTCTCATATTCCAATCTGTGCAAGGATTCTTCCGGATGATGTTGATGTGGGTGAGCGAGGGTGAAGAATAACCCAGAAATCGCATGCGTGATGATGGATTTCTCGCTCTGAAGAGGTTTTAAATCTCTGTGATACCTAGTTTTATATATATATGGTACTGAAAAGTAACCTCTACTATTTGAATATTGCTGTGTGTTATAGGTAATAGAACATAAAAATTCAATCTTAACATAAAAATTAAATCTTCAGTGATACACATCAGAAATCCTAGCTAAAGTGTGCCACGTTAACCTCCATTATTCTTGGTCATATTTTAAAAGAAAGGGGGAAAACGAGACTTTTTGGTTCTGGATTTTTGCCAGTAGTTCTAGATAATTGTATACTTTTGAGGAACTTAAACATACCTGAACTTTTATCCGTGAGCTGTGTTTGGCTCATCTTTCAGGCCATGTTCTCCAGAAGCGGTTGCTTCCAATATACTAGACTTTATTTTGGCAGATACGGTGTTACAGTTTATTTGAGAAACGTGGAGTGGGAACGTGCAAATTACCTCCTGAGTTTTTGGTGGAGCCGGTGCGACAGACAGTATTGCTTGGCGATAGCGTGGGGCTGCCGGTATGACCCGGTTATTTTTAGGGGACGTGTGGAAGTTTCGGTGCCGGCATTACCAGGGTAGGTTAAGGAAGGTGATCCTGCCCCGCTGCGAAGCTGTGGTGAGGCCGCAGTTGGAGTACTGTGTGCGGTTCTGGGCCCCTCAGTATGGGAGACGTGGAGGTCCTGGAGCGGGTTCAGCAGAGAGCTACCAAGTTGATCAAGGGTCTGGAGAATCTCTCTTATGAGGACAGGCTGAGGGAGTTGGGCCTGTTTAGCCTCAAGAAGAGGTGACCGGGAGGGAACCTCACCAGTGTGTACAAATATCCGAAGGGAGGTGCCAGAGGATGGGGCCAGGCTCTTCTCAGTGGTTCTGAGCAATAGAACAAGAGGCAACGGGCAGAAACTGATGCTCAGGAAGCTCCACCTGGACTGAGGAAGGACTTCTGTGTCGGTACAGGCTGCCCAGAGAGGCTGTGAAGTCTTCCTCACTGGAGATATTCCAGAACCATCTGGACACAATCCTATGCCGTGTGCTCTGGGATGACCCTACTTGAATGGGGTTCGGGGGGGGGGGGCTGGACCAGATGGGCCCACTGTGGTTCCTTCACACCTGACCCATTCTGTGGTTCTGTGTATCAATCAAATCCGTCCTCAGCTTTTGATAGTTTTCTGCTAGAAATCCTACACAATCAGCACTTTGTCTCTGTATAGAAACGTTTGCGGATGATACGAGCTGCATTCTTTCCTGTTGTGCTGAGGTGTGTGTGCTGGAGGCCGGAGCCGTGCCTGAGGCCCTCGGGACTACAGCTCCCGGCGTGCACCGCGGGGCCGCGGCGGCTGAGGTCGGAGGGCGGCTCCGGGGAGCTCCGCCGGCCGCGGCGATGCCGGTGTGGCTGCGGGAGCACAGCTGGCGCCAGACCCTCACCGCCGTGTATCTCTCGCTGCCCTTGCGCGGCGCCCGGGCTACCGCCGCCGACATCTTCTGCAGCGAGCGGTACCTGAAGGTGGGCGGCAGCGCCCCGCTCGCCTCACGGGCCTCCTGCCGCGCAGGGCCGCGGCCGCCGGGTTACTGCGTAACCCTACTCAAAAGCGTGCGCGCCGTACACCATGGCAACTCTTGAAGTTCATAACCGTTTATCTTTTATAATCTCGGTCTGTGTGCTGCAGGCCGTTAAAAGCCTGTCCTGCGGCAGATAATGGCTTTACCGCTGCTCATTCCCTGCTAATGCTCTTGCTACTCAACGGGTGCCAGCTGCCTTTACTCTCATAAATGGACTGAATTTATACATTTGCTTATACTGTGAATAATAATTACAATTTTGAAATCCACAGCTTCTTTTGCAGTGCTGAAGAACCGACATTTTCAATCTCGTTAATAAAATATGTAACTCTGTGACGATCCACCCTGAACGGGAAGGAAGCACCTTTCTGGGCCGCCACAAACCTCCGCGGTGGATACAAAGCAAATTAGTTCCGACAAGAGTATCTGTTTCTTGAGGTTTACTGTATGCTTGTGCTGAGTGTTTTGCATATGTGAGACTTAATTTAAAATTGTAAATATTAGTACAAATTGTATTTTTATAGGTGAGCGTCCCTCCCTTTTTATTTGAAGCCATTTTATATGCTGCTATTGATGACACAAATAGCACAGCAAAGATTGGAAATGGAAACATTTTCTTCACCTTGTGTAAAAAAGAACCAGCCATGTGGGATTCCCTAACTCTAGGAAACGGTAAGTTCTCTCCTCTGAAAATTAGCCTGCGTGTAAGGAACCCGTACTGCGAAACTCCTGCTGGTAGATATCTGCTCGGTTCGACCTCGTTGCTCATTATTTGAAATACAAAGTTTGTGAGAACAAAGAACACCTACTGGTTGTAGCGCATACAAAATAGAACAGTATTTCTTGTAGAACTTACATTTTGTGTGTGAACAAATCTTAATTTTTCTCTTTTAGACATGGGCTTGGTAGACACTGCTTTGTGGAACTGTAACAGTGTTGAGTTTTGCCAAAGTAGCGGAAGAAATACCGTTTTCAGTAACATGATACATACCAGTAGAACTCCCGGCCTAAATGACTAAAGCGGTTTATTTTTTTAAGCTGGCAAGGAAAAACTACAGTATCTGAGAGAGAATGCTGTTCTGAAAGCCCAAGAAAAGGCAAAAGAGGAGACAGAAGCAAAAAAACTTGCAAAACAGGAACACAAAAAATATGCTTTGGAGGCCACAATGAAGGTACGTTTAGAAGGAGCTCTACGAGACCTACGTGTAAACAGCTACCAACTAATCTGGCAGACGCTTTGTTAAATGTACCTTAAAAAATATGAAGAGTACCAACTTTTAATACAGCGGTGGTGACCCTTGTTATTTCTTTGCACTTAAAACATATTTTTTACCAAATAAAGGTCTTTCGCGGCCTTTGCGGGTTTTTAGACCTTTGGCACTGTGAAAAATGCCGATTTTAAAAATCTTATTTACTTGTTGTCATATTTTATATCAGACTTGCTGTTTTTGGCATTTGTACCTCTGTCGTTCTGCTTTTTATGTATGTTTTAATATATGCTCTTAAAATTTTTTATGTATGTGAAAAGTCTGGTCACTTCACTTGTGTTCGAAGGACTTTTTTTAAGCCCGCAATACAATTTTAGGATCGTATATGCAGTGTGGACCAAAATGAACTACACTAAGCAACTGACTTAGTAGGAACATTGTACCTGTTCCGCATATTTAATAACCTCAAAGAGAAGAGGAGAAATAAGAAACAGCGTATTAAAATGATCACGTGTATTTTACATTTCTGTATACTCCAGAGATGCACTCTGGAGTGCGCAGAGATGTGTTTAAAACAAGACTGGACAGGGCGCTCGGTGCCACGGTCTAGTTGGGGTGTTAGGGCGTGGGTTGGACTTGATGATCTTGGAGGTCTCTTCCAACCCAGTCATTCCGTGATTCTGTGAAACTTATTTCTGAATGTTCCTGGATTGTACCTTAGGGTTGTTAGTAAAATACTTTAAAAATGAGATTTCTAAAAGCTAATCGGAAATCTTTACTCTCACAGTGATTTTTAGGCATCTTAATTAACTTTGCTTGTACGGTCACATTATCGGTTACGCTATGCTTGGGATATGAAACTGGGAAAATAATGGTAACTTGAAAAGTCACGTTAGTATTATCAGATGTTACGTATCTCATAGGGGGTTTTTGTTCAAATAGCTGGAGGAAGCAGAAAGAAAAAGAATTGAAGATCTGAAAGAAAAGGAGCGGGAGAAGGTCACCAAAGAGTTGGAGCTCTGGAAAAACCAGCAAAAGGATGCTTATAAATACAAGAGTGTACCAAAAAAAGGGGAATCACATCAAGAAACAGAGCCATTAAAAGAGAGAAAAACAAAAAAACCGACCAAAACTAGGATTCCCGATGAAGGAACTTCTAAGATCAGACTCAAATCCACAAAAGGTTGTATAATTGAAGTGTACTTTGTAAGTCTTTAAAGTGTGGGTATAACTTTGTTCCTATGTGTTTCTAATGCGACTTACCTTTGTCTCCACCGTACTGAACCAGTTCTTTTAGTTCGCAGTTATTTTAAAATTGTTATGTTCAGGCAATTTATTGAGCTGAAGCACATGAGTTCTTAGCTCTCGGTTAAGTCTTTGGAAATACAAGGGTGGGTTTTGTTCTAAGCTTTAGAAAAGTAATTCGGAGAGCCTTTCTGACAGTGTAATGCAGACTTTCTGGGAGCGGGGTTCCTGTTACCTAGCTGCTGGATTTCGTAGAAATACTCAATCTCCTTTTGCTCTCTCTGTCCTGCGTCTTGGCTCCGTGGCGATCCAGGCGACTAAAGCAACAGAAGACGTTTAATTTTTTGTCCGTTTGCTTCGATAGGCTAGTTTTAGCTCTCGTCGTCGCCCCGTTGCAGCATCGTACGAGCAACAAGGAGAGAGGTGTAAGGGGAGCTTAACTTAATTTGTGACAGACGCTGTATCGTTCCATTTATTTACTGTCTACATTAATAAGAAGCATTGTTTGAACCTTCCTTTCAAAAGAACAAGTCTAAACCTTTCTCAAGCTATTAAAGGTTTAATTCTAATAAGCCACATTTCTAAATCAGTTGTACTTTGGACTTTGCTAGAAAAACAGAAAAATATTTTGCTTCATTTTTCATTTCCATTGCTCTAACTGTCTTCATAGGTCACGGTTCCTGTAGTATATTTTCACCGAATTTAAAGGCAGAACAGTTGCCGGCTCCCCGAGCTGCGGCTACGATTAGAGTCAACTTTACACCGCGAGTTTTTCCCACCGCTCTGCGAGAATCTCGTGTTGCGGAAGAGGAGGAGGTAAGGTGGGGAGTTATTTCTTGTGTATTCAGGAAGTTGAAAAAAAAAAAAAATCTGTGCCAAGCAATGTTACCCGTGCAAGATGCTTGTCTTCCAAGGAAGACTGTTTTATTTAAAATAAGATACAAAGAAACAATTTTATATAAAAATGATTTTCACCATGTGGTTGTGCAGATTAATAAATAACTTGTTCCTTTTTTGGGAGGGGGAGAAAAGGCAGCAATATTCATTTAATTCCTCGAAAAACAGAATTTGAAACATCATAACTCTTATATTTAAGATTCTTTACGTTCGGTCTTAAAAGAAGCTCACAGTTAGCTCTTTTGAGCTCGACTCAATGAACACAAAGTAATTTTGAAAGATCAAGACAGACAAGTAAACAGAAACGTGTTAGGGATGTGGCAACCTGACTTCTATAGGTAATAAAATACTTGGTGAAACTTTGAAGTTTTTCATACTTGATACTAGTAAATATTTTCCTCTGTTCAAAATATGTGGTCAATAGAATTCTTTTGAGAAGTATGAGTGAAGACATGAAAATAAAATCCTTTTTTGGATTTGAATTTTTGCTTCAGAAATAATACTTGCACGTTTTGTATTTGCAGTGGCTGCATAAACAAGCAGAAGCTCAAAGAATAATAAATTCTGATTTATCTGAGCTGGAAGATTTAAAAGAAGAGGAGAAGAATCCAGATTGGTTAAAGGACAAAGGAAAGTAAGTTACATTCCACTGGAAGATGCATTAAAAATGAATTAGTTATATGGTGTTTGTCTGCTGTTTAGTTTTGGTATATCCTATTTATCCTACACACAGACGGTGAATGTCTAGAGTAGTCATGGTAGTCGTACTAGAGATTTCATTGACAACTTACGGGCTTAGAATCTGATGACTCACGAGATGCAATTGTTGAAGCTCACGATGAACAAAATCATCGTAAACGCGTTACGCGTGTTCTTCTTTGAGGACAGTTGAGGCAATGCATTATTATATCTAAGTGGATTTAATTTCGTTTGTACTGTTTTAGTGAGAGGTTAAACATCTGTCTAAAACAAGCTTCAGGAATTTGATACAAACATTGGTTTATTTATGTAACTGCGTTTTACAGAAAGGCTTGATTAGGCAAACATAATCAGACACACAAAGCTTCCAAAATTAGTCCTGTGTCTACATAAATGTGTCTGCTCTTACGGTTCTTCATTGCTTGTAAGCGGTGAGTATTTTTGTTGTGTATCTCAGCTATATTGTCAGCATCAAGGTGCGCCGAACTTCAGCTATGTGGTTCTCAGAAAAGGCTATAAAGGGGCATTTCAAAGGGAAAGATGCTAAAACTTCAAATTTTTGAAAATGCGTTAACAGTAAGTAGGTGTTTATTTTGTATTTATGCCCTTCTTTAAAGTGCATGTTTCACTTCTTAATACTTAGCAGAATGTTTGCAATGGGAAACTACCTCGGGGCTGTAAACGCGTATAACCTCGCGGTGAGGCTGAACGATAAACTTCCCCTGCTGTACCTGAACCGTGCTGCTTGCCACCTTAAACTGAGAAATTTACACAAAGCTATCGAAGATTCCTCTAAGGTATAAAAATCCAGCACCTCAGGCTGTCATCTTATACATTATGTGATTTACTACTGTGGTGGTTCTGTTTTAAGCAGATCTGTAAATATGTATTAGTGCAATTCAAAATTTTAAAATTCAAAACTGATGTAATGAAGCCATGGTGAAATATTAAAATTTGATAGTGGTTAATGAACTTTCAGAAATTTAAAACCAGATGAGAATAAAATAAAACCTAAACCGGGCTTCCCCACGTTTGTGACAAATGGCCTATGTTCCTTTAAAGGTTACAATATTGTCGCAATAGATAACGCTTGAAAAAACCCACAGCTTGGAGCGGAGAAAAACAAAACCGAAGTATACGTGTACGTCTTCTATTATGCTGTGGTGTGCTTCATTTGGTTGGAAGGAAAAAAAAAGCAGTAGCGATGAGCAGGATGCCTTAAAAAACTTCCAACAAACCGAACATTTTAAAGGAGGGCTGTATTGTCCTGATGTTTCAGTGGCTGTTATTTTAGCAAGGAGATGAATGATCTCAAATGGTACCTTAATAATCTGGAAAATTTTTCCAAGAATTATTGTTTTTTTTTACTAAGAAGTACTTGAGTCTTGAAACTTGGGGGGGGGGTTGTTTTTATTTTGGATTTTTCTAGTAACTACTACTAAAACACATGTACTGTTTTCGTGCTACCTTTTTTTTTTTTTTTAATAGCATGGTATGTAATATGATGTATGAAAACAGAACACATTATTTGACTGCAATAAACATTTAACATGGTATTTGTCAGTTTTTAGCCGTGGCGGTGTAGCTGTAGTTGGCAAACTGAGGTGATGGATACAGATTTTAATGACTGGATTCGCAAGCCATTACAGTTAAATTTGAATAGCTATTTTCTATTTCTGTTTGAATAGTTTCTATGGTACTGTATAATAATTGTAATTAGGTGAGAGAAGTGTTTTTAAATTAGAAAAACCCCCAAATTATTGAAAATCTACTTATAAATACTTTCTGGCGTTCTCCTTTGTAAAGGCACTAGAACTGTTGACACCACCTGTTCCTGATAATGAGAACGCTCGAGTGAAAGGCCACGTGAGACGCGGAACAGCGTTTTGTCAGCTGGAATTATACGCTGAAGGTGAGGCCTTGGTTTTATGAAAACATGCGCAGGAATTTATAGTGACATACAAGTAACTCTGTTTAGCTCAGTGAGGCTGCTCACACCTTTATGTTTTCAGGAGTGACTTTGAAGGAGGCCTATATAATCTGCCTTTGTGTTATGAACCTTTATATCGCATTCTTTAGTTTGTTTTTTTTAATTTCCTGGGTAATTGCAATTCCACTGGAAAAATCTTTACAAGTCGGAGAAAATGTTTTGCACTCCTAATTTAAGTAGTTTTTCCACTGAAGAAATTAAAATAACCTGAAATGTTTCTAAAATACTTGTGAAGTGCTTAGCAACATCTTTGTAAAATGAGGTAAGAAACCCATATTGATGAGCAAAATGATTCATCAAGTACATGTCCTTGGTGTGAAAATATATGAATTTACGGTGTCCCTGTTGAGTTCCTCATGAGTATTAGATTAGTTTTGTAAAGCAAATTTCCAAGTGAAAGCTGATAGTAGAAACTGAAGAATATTCAAAGTGTCGGTCCTGAAGTACTAAGCTTTGGCCATTGTTCACCTTTTTCTACTTGGGCGTCGCTTGGTCATTCCTTTACATCTTCATTTGCACTTCGAAACCTGATAAAAAAGACTTAAACTTAAGCAAGATTTTACTTCCTGTACTCACGATCTGTTTTTTTTCTCCCACACCCTAGTTTTCAGAGTTCATGTCTTTTTTTTCTTATTTTCACACAGTAGCATTTTCTCTCTTCTGTAGAACACTTTAGAACAGTCCCCTCATGCACATGCATATATATAGGTGTGTATGTATGTGAAAGAAGAGGGTCTATTTTCATGTTTCAAAACCTGAAAATTTTTATGTAGTAGAGTGTTTCCACTAAAATGGTGTGTAAAATAAGATAAACAAAATACAAGTTTATTTACTGACTAAGTTAAACTAATGTCATTCTTATTCCATCTTACTCAAGAACAAACCTCATGATCAATACTTTATGCTGTCACGATCCGACCAGCAGGAATTGTGATAGGTTCTATAGCCGATCTCAGGGTGCAGAAGAGCGCACGAGGCGGGGATTTCAGTTAATCACAAAAGGACTTTATTAAGTGCAACACATCAGTGCGATAGAAGGGAGAGAGTGATATAGGAAACAAAGTATAGCAGAAAAAGAGGGGAATTTGGGTTTATAGCTCTCTATAGCCGCTGTAAGACACGCTCCCAAAACTGAACAGAGTATCGTTTTATTTCTGCCCGGTTTGAATTTTGTCTCATGTTGTAAAGAACATATTCTATTAATCACACTCTCCAAATTAAACCAATTGCTCTGTGCCCACTCTTCATCCCCCGGAGAGGATCGGGCACTGTGTTTAGCTAGAAGAGCATAAAATGCAGCTTTTTCATTTTTAGCACTTGAGTTTTCAGTCATTTTTTTTAATGAAGGGAGCAGAAAACCACAACAGGGAGGTCACACTTAGTTACACAACACAACACAACATGCACAGCTCGAACTAAGAACAGACAGAGCTCGGCTGCGTCTCCCTTCTCTTCCCTGTCATAGGTGAAGAGACTAGCGTCCGTCTGAGAGGTACCTCTTAGTTACATCAAATCGTCTCTTCGCTACATCAGACGGCACTCACAAAACAAAAAATAAAAACAGTTCCCCCCTTTGCACCAAGAGATCGTCTGTAAGATTCTGAAGACAGTACTTAGGCATGTGCAGTGTGCGGGAAATTCGAATCACCCCCCGTGCTTTCTAAACTCGCTCACCCCGTGAGGTGGCGGTCTCGGTGCGGCTGGAGTGAAACGTCCTTCCCCTGTTACAGACTGCACAAAACCTTCTGTCTAACAGAAATTTATCCTGTCCGTGACGCCATTGAATGTCACGATCCGACCAGCGGGAATCGTGATAGGTTCTATAGCCGATCTCAGGGGGCAAAAGAGCACACGAGGCGGGGATTTCAGTTAATCACAAAAGCACTTTATTAAGTGCAACACATCAATGCGATAGAAGGAAGAGAGTGATATAGGAAACAAAGTATAGCAGAAAAAGAGGGGAATTTGGGATTATAGCTACCAACAGAAGGACGGCGTCCTCGTGGCACCCTGCCAATAGACGTGTCTTCTTCCGTGGGGAGATTTCGAAGGTAGGGAGTCGAGAAAGTCACTTTATAGTCTCTTTCGAAAGCGGGGGGGGTGGGGGGGGTTGGGGTCCATCTGGCCAAACCACAACCGTAGTTAGGAGGCTCATTGTCTGGGGCAGCAGGAGTGAGACAGCACAAACCATTCCGTACTGCCTGCCAGTCCGGACCGGACCGGTGTACCGTAGCCATGACGAGTGCACCTGTCTCAGGAATGCATCACGGCGAGCGCATTTGCAGACTATGCTTGGCCAGCGTCCACCTCAGCCAGGCCAGAACCCCCCTGCCCACAGTCCTTCTGGGGTTTTAGGGTTTTAGTCCTTGTCGATAAATCGTGAGGCAGATGAGGGATCTTCGGACCGTCTCTTACAGATGCATATGACTGGGGAGTAGTTATTTCCAGTTAGTTGCTAAAGAGGATGCTCTTGCATATTGATTGATATTCTTATTAATGTATCTATATTAGGTCTCCAGGATTATGAAGCAGCTCTCAAGATTGATCCTAAAAATAAAAATATAGAAAAAGATGCTGAGAAGATTCGACATCTAATTCAAGAACCAATGCAAAGTTCTTAATTAAAAAAAAAAAAATCCCGTAAAAAAAGAAAGTCTTTGATACCTTTGAGGACATCAGAAGAAATCTTATTTCTCTTCAGTGTGTGTTACGTAGACATTTTTCTGCTTCCTTTGGAACACTTACCAAATTGGTAAAAGATTGGATATAATAATTACTATTATTGGAAAGTATAGTATTATAAACATGATTAGATATGTTTTATATAGTTTTGATACAAAGTTTTGGGGTTTTTTTAGCATCTGTATTCCTCTGACAATCTGAAAGCCTGGACTTGAAGCGGTTCCTTTTTTTTAAGTGTTCTTTCCAAACTGGGACCGTTTCAACTACGCTTCTTTCAACAGTAGTTTTAGCAGACTTCTGAATCTTCTGCGTCAGTCTCTTTCCTGAATACCATTTATGACTGATTTCTGTCTGTATAATAAAGTATTTGTTATACAGATATATGTTATTGTGTGCAAATTTTATAGTGTGGGAATAGGGAGAAGGTGGCAGGCATTGCTTCCAGCTGTTTTCGAGCCTTGAGAGCAGTGCTGAGGTGAGTCAGAAATGTCTAGGGTAGCTGCTGCCCCTGCATTCCTACAGATTACTGCATTGCACTGGAAGGGGCTGAAAATACTTCTTTATAGCAGCCGGAAGGAGGGCAATGCAGCAGTTTGAGTGCCTCAACTGAGTGTACTGCTATCCATACAGATACGGCTGTTTTCCTATATTTACTGAGGGGAAGTGAGGGCTAAGGAGGAGAAGCACTGGCAGTGGGAGAAAGATACCTCTTATTCAACCCATTTTAGTCACCTTTCAACTAACAGGGAAAAGGATTTCAAATTTGTTAACTGTTTGTGGTCAGAGCAAATATGGCTCGAGATGTGTATTGAAATACATGCCGTGTGGAGAGTGAGGAACTTAACACTTTGACCTTATTTAGTAAACTGCTGCTCTGCGTGAGGTACCTCCCTTAGTGCTGCCGAGCAAGCCAGTTACAAGCTGCTGTTCTTCAGAGGTGCAGTGAGGGCTTTTTATGTTTGTTTCTGGTCATGTAAGACATGAAGCTGACATTTAAGTTGCTACCTTAGATAAAACTTGAGTAAGACACTGACTTTATTAATGAGGCCTGTTGTCGTCATCTCCCATTTATTTTTTGTTCCTGTATCAGAGCACTGTCGGGATCTAAATCTCTGGAATTTTGGATCTGCTCTGTTTGTACAATGTCTGTTGTTGAGCTGTGGTCTAGGAGCGTGGGTGGGGGTAGGAGCTGCCTTACCCCCGATCCCAGTGGCTCTTGGGACAGTTTCCCCTGAAGCAGCATGGCCTGTGCTTTGGGGAGACTTTCCAAACTAGTTACTTCCCAGTCATCAGGGTTTTTCCGCCTGAGACTAGACGAGTCAAAACATTTGTCGTCCATATACAGCACCT
>VYZQ01033584.1:821-30507 GCA_013400655.1 Mystacornis crossleyi | reverse complement strand
GGAGGGGCCGGCCGGAGCGGTGCAGAGCCCGGGGCGCCGGGGCCGGGGCGGCCGCTCCTGGTGCAGGGAGCAGGTGAGCGGGGCCGCGCGGGGCGGCAGTGCTGCTCTCGGGGGCGAGCGAGATCCGGGCGGTGGTCACCGCCGTGCCGGCCCCGGCCCTGGGCGCTGGCGTTTGCCAACTTCCTTCTCTGTCATCATCTGCCGCTGCCTCGCCGGCTGATGCAAGGTGCTCTGTTTCATAAACAGTGTCCTGGCGCTTTAAGTGCGCTGGCACCGAGCCGCGCTCTGGTTCAGGTGCGCTCCAGGAACACCTGCGCGAGACAAGGAGTAGGGACTGAGCGGGGAATGCTCAGCCTTGGGAGAGTCTGGCTTTTAGAAGCCACGTTTGTCTTTCCTTCGTAAGAAGGAAATAGCCTGTATTCCGTTTGGGTTGCTAAATATATTCTTAGGCAGGAATCTTAGGGGAAGAAATTACCACTTAGTAGTAATAATAAACTTCCATTAGAACCCTGAAGTGTAATAGCAGTGAACCTGTTTTTGTTTCTGTTGTGCAACAAAGAGTCGACTGTAGAGGAGAACAGAGTTTTTGCTTGGAGTGACAGCACAGCAAACTCTGTAGAACACGTTCGTATTCCTGTTGGTGCCTGTTACTCATCTTTGTCAATGCTTATTGAGGGTTATTTTTTTTAGTCTAAGAAATCCTCTTTTTAGATGGTAGAACTTAAGGGTTTGTTTAGACTGGAGTAGTTCTTTTTGAGACTGGTACTTATTCTGCTTCACAGTGGATAAATAGGATGTGGTATCTCAGATTTATTTTTATGTACATATCTGGGATAACTTGGTGTTACGTTATCAACAATACATGCGGCTGTAAGCTTTTGCACCTTATGCTTCCGCTTTACATTTCACTAAGGATGGGAAAATATTTCGCGCTTTTGAATTCCTGCCTCCCTTCCCCGAATACATACAAACTGAGCTCTGAACATAACGGATGTTTATTTTGCAGATAGAAATTTAAAAGGTGATGTCGGTAGTGGCGATGAAGATACGTAGCGAGCGTACAAAACCGGTGCACCCCGGGGTGTGGTTTTGGTTGGGTTGTTTTCCCCAGTCTTTCGTTCTGGCTTGGCCTGATGTACGGGAGACGTGTAACACTCTAGTGTATCCTCCGGTTATCCCTGCTGTTACTGGGCTAGAGCCCGTTAATGTCATCTTGATCCATCAGGAAGTTTGAAGGCTTTATGTCTTCTTCATTCCTGATGAAAGCTGCTATTTTTTTTTTTTTAAGTTGCATTCGGGAAGACAGCGCCAACATTTCCAGCTCCTTTACGCCATTTGGAAAAGCGTACCGGTTCCTAGTGGGTCTCTGTCATTTGGCGGAGAATCAAACCGGAGCAGATTATGTGAGTGGGTCAAGTTTTGTGAGTTGGGTTCAAATTAGTCTTTTGTATTTCAGTGTACTTAAGGGATTGAGTTTGACCTCGGATTTAGTTATGATTATGTGTGTTTTATTAATCTTTTACAGTAATAAGCTGTTTAGCTGACGCTTGAAGTTTAGGAACACTGTACCTAGGTGGCGTTTTAATTAAAGCTTTTTAGGTCTTTTTTATCTTTGAGATCTAACTAAGTAATCAAATGCTTTAATTTTGGGAACTGTTTTACATACGTATGTTTGCTGAATGTACCTGTAGGAATACATTGACCCTAGAGATGGCCTTCAGTCTGATGCCAAACTATCTATCTATCTGTCACGATTTAGCTAAATTTAGCAGTTCTAACCATAAACTTTAGTGTTCTTGTAATTATTCTTTTTTATATTCCATTATTTTTCTTAATATTAAACACTTTTTTATTTTTGTGATTTGTCACCTGATTGCAGCTTCGTATGCACTATTACTGTAATATTCTGGTTAAAAAAAAAAATATTTTAACTGTGGGCAGTTTATCAAGACGAGTGAGTAATAGAAAATGATGATTGTTTGTCCGCTTGTTTCTCTGTTTGTTTTTTTAATATATTTTGATGATGTCGGTGCCCACATAGGTCCTGAAACTTTTGTTTGGGAAGGGAAGACAGATGTTTATGTGGAACCCAAAGCCACGGTTGTATGTTCAGAACGGAACACACGACTGGGTTTATGCAGTGCTGCGTTACCTGTCAGTCTGTTGTGTGACTGGAGAGGGAGAGCAGGATGGTGCTTCTGTTGAGTTAGCCAGGGCCCAGCGTGAAATGCCGAGTTAGCTGGAGGAAAAAGAGATGTTGCAGTGTCCAGCACAGAGCCTGCCGTTACAATTTGGGCTTTCACAATCTGTAGATGCACTCGTAGCAAACTATACCGGTGCCCTGAAGTTGTCTTTTAGGAATTCACTTCAGATGTTGCAACTTAGTCAGTGATGTTTCTGACAGGTGACCAGTTCTGGTGCTGGTAGTTACCTTCCTGTGAAAGGAATGCTGCTGCTGCTGGATGCCTGGGCAAATTCAGAATAAATAATGACAGCAAGCGGATGTCGTTGTCACATGTAAACTCTGGAACTTAGTCTTTGCCATTTTGGCATTGGTTACTTTGATGATTGAAGAGGTATAATTTAAAAATAAATCACGATTAAAAAGAAATTGATCCTCGTATGCAGTGTGATTTAAAAAACCCAAACAACTCAAACCAAAATAGATTTCTTCCCACCCCCTCCCAACCTGACATTCCCTGGTTGAGATTCCAGGAAGAGCAGAAATGAAGGAAGAAAAATACCTACCCGAAAAATGACAACCATATTCAAAATAGAGCTTTATAAAAAAATAGAAATTCAGTTTCTCTCAAAGTTTGATACCTAAGTTGATTATTAGTGATTATTTGGGCTTAAACTGTTTTCGTGATTGTCACCGTTGCCTTTTCTTTTACTGTAAATATATTAGTTGAAGTTGATGAGAAAAAAAGTCTTATTTTAGAAAGGCGTGTGATAACTACCATAATGCAGAGATATGAGACACATGTTTACTGTGTTTCGTGAGAAAGCTAAATGGAATCAGAAGTTTTGTATTTTGTTGTGTCGATTTCTAGCCACATTGGTGTATTTAGATGTTCTCATTCAAAGTTTTATGTATGCTTTCTGTGTTAAGAAACGGGGAGTAAAGGCAGGATTGATAATAAAGTAGAGAGTTAATAAATTTAAATGCATAGGTGCTTTCCTCTGTGTTCTTACTGGAATTAACTAAGTGGGAAATAAAGCAGGTGTCTGAAATGCTGTAATAAAAGCTTTACTGAACCATGATTTCTTTGGTTGTTTTATTATGTTGCTGTGTAATATAACAGGCAATTGATTGGAAAATGTTCGATTTTGGGATGATTTTTTCCACCAAGGTGAATCCATAGTAGATTTTTTTATAACAACTTGATATATTTTTATTTTGAGGAACAAGAAATATATTAAACTTCTCTATAAAGTCTTTTTGCTAGTTAACGACTTGAAAAATTGATCTGAATATGCAATGATAATGAATACTCTGTATTCCTGGTAAATTCCTGATAAAAAGGAAAAAACATAAACAGGCAGCTGCAGCTGGACAGTTCTCTTCTGAAAGTGGCTACCAGTCAGCTGGTAGTATTGTAACAAATAAAATTTATACATCGGGTTATTTTCATTCTGGTTTTGTAGTTGCCAGGTACTCTCTCAATTTTCCTCAGAATCAGTGTATTTGAGAGTACTTGAAAGGAGCAGAAGAAACGGGAAACATTGTTTTTTGCCCAGTAGTTGAAGGAAATTAGTTCCAAAAGATCCTAATCTGTGTTGTCTCAAAAAACCCAGTGCTCTTCTGAGTAAACTGTAGTTTCTGTGCATGTAACAAAGCAGAAATTATTTCATGTACTGAATCGTGAATCATCTTAAAATTTGTATAGCATCATTGTTTAACTTTGATTATTGATTTATTGACTAGCCTCGTGTGTGTGTGTGTATGTGTGTGTGTGTCTAGCTAGTCTAAGAGCTTTTTGGCTGGCTGTGTGTACCTAGCAAACAGGTATGTACCTAGCAAAGCTATATATGTTCCAAGTACAAAAAAGATAATAGGAAATAAGTACAAAAGAATATATTTTCTTTCTCAACTTTTATTCTGTTTTTTTTTCCCTCAATTCTGGATTAACAATTTGTGTGTTAGTATATAGTTCTGTAACATCACTATTTCCATTCTTCTGTTTTTCTTTTCAATAGAGCAGTGAAATGGCGTGTCTTGCATATTAAAAGAGTCTACTTTTACTTTCAGAGTGCTTTGAAAATGTCTGAAAATTCCAGTGACAGTGATTCCTCTTGCGGCTGGACCGTCATCAATCATGAGGTACTCGATTTCACATTAGTAACGTTCTGTCAGTTAAGGCTATCTATATGCAGTAAAATATTTTTTCAGCGTCGTAATTCTTGTTTTGTGTGGATCTTGCATACCGACAGAGAATATAGAAGAGAAATTTATAAGTAAGTCATAAAACTACTATTTTGAAAAATGTATACTTTTACTATAGTTGATATAAATTTTGATATTTAAAACAATTTCTTTTTCTGCAAAGGTTGTACTTTGAAGAGTTGATAGAATTTTAGTGGCATGCATTCCTCTGTTCCATCCTCCCTGAAAGCACTAATGTTCTGTGTAACTGTTGTTGCTAATATATTTCTTCTTTTCCTTATAAATCTGTACCGTCACCAAAACAAAGAAACTTTGGAATAATGGACAGGAAAAATATCTTGTGCAGAACGGAATGATTCCATGATTTCCTCAAGTTTTTTCTACCGCTAAGGTGTCTGATCCTAGTTTCAGCAGCAGCTGTTCAGGAACAGCCCTCTGTCCTTATGTAGTCTTCCTTACAGAAAATTATGAAAGGGACAAGTGTTTATTCCATGACTGGGATAGGTGTCTGGATCTGATGTTGGTTTCAAAGTTTGCATTTTATGGATGAAATCAATGCAGCCGGTGGAGTCTGGAGAACAGAAGTCTTGTGTCAAGGTCAGCACTTAGGTTTGATCGAATGACTGCGTGGACTGTGGTGATTGTAACCGTGCCTTCAACAACTTGCTCAGGCGTAGACACATTAATCTAGATAAGATGAGTGTTTTATCTTCCCTTCCCCACAGTGGATGAGGCGGGCCCGAGTTGCTCGGAACTTCTGCGTGGCCCTATCTGGTAGAGTGGGTACCCAGTACCCTTTCCTTCTTTAGTCCTGAGGATTTTTGTACCTGTTCGGACCTTGGCTGATGTGCGAGCGTCGGATGGTTGAGTTGATTTGCTTATTTGGTTTGGTTATTAAGTATTTAGCGTTGTCTTGTAAAATGAGGAGGCTACTGAGCCAGAATCCTCAGGACGGATGGGTTGACAGTTTTCCTGGAATGACACTTAGGTATTGCCTGCATCTGCTTGTTGCCTGCCCCAGAAAAAATTTCAAGGAACAGTAGTTGACATGTTTCCTTCAGAGGAGAAAAGTAGGAAACAGTGGCTAAAGATCATGCATAGAGATCGATTGTCCTTCACTGTACACTCCCTTGTTTTGCAGATTTTAATGAAAATGGGTAACTCAGAACCAAACTGTTACAAATTTGTGTTTGTACTTATGTTTCGATAGTTCCGTGTCACCAAGTGCAAGAGATATGGTTTGAGGTTTATAGATATAGGACCATGCTTTCATTTCTGTTGGCAGCAAGGTGGTATTTAAGAGATGGTAAAAGCTTCTTTTCCTTGTTTTGGGCTGGATGACAAGTTGGGAATCTTGTCACTGAAAGAAACAGAAAACTCACCTGCTCCGTTCCTCGAGGCCAAGTGGGCTGCAAGAGTGTACAGGCTGCTGGACTCAGAGAGTTCAGATAAAAGTGAAAGGACTTAGAAGTTGAGTTCAGCAGTTGAGTCATTCAGCTGTGAAGTACAGACTTTTATTTTCATTCTCGGGATGGTTATTTTACACTGTAACTGCAAATGAATTATGCAGTCTAAGTAAGTTAACATAATACACGATTACAGAGTGGCTGGAATTTATCTAGCCAAAGCAGAACGGATTTCTGTGACACAGAGATTTTGTGTTCCCAGTTATTCATCCCTGATTCAGTGAAATAAAAATGGGGAAACACTGGTGTGTAAGAGCTGCCATTATTAGCATTCTTCTGGCAGGACAGCTTTGAATCTGAGCATGGAGAAAGTAGAATGGATGGGATGGCCAAGTACCCTTCACACAGCTGTTACCCAGGGAGGGGGGACGTGGACTTCCGTATACTTCAGTGAATTGATTTGGATATTTAGGAAAGGCGTAGAACTATGGGTTAGACAAATTTGGAGTACCATAGTATTATTTTCTCACGTATTGTTGTGACCTGAATTGATGATGACAGAGTGGAATCTATTGCAGGATTTGTTTTGCCGTGAGTTAAGAGGGGCAAGAAGTGGCTGTTGTCCAGGCTGCGACTGCAGGGAACTGGCAGCTGTGTGTGCTGGACTGAGTGTGTGCTTTGGGCGGAGAAGCAGTGCTGTGCATTGTTGGACTACTCCTAAGAGAGGACTTGCTAATTTTGTGTAGGAGGGTAGGGAGGTGATAATATCTTTTCTTGACCTCCCACTGTTGCTGAAATGAAACAGTGATGGAGGTCCAGCATCAGATGAAGTGAATCAGAGAGTTCATGCGTTCACACATGACTACGTGTTTTTAAGAGAACGATGGCTTACCATGTACTCAGCTAGCCTGTTTTCTCGGGTTTTTAGCTGAAATTGTAATCTTGTTTTATGACGTGCTCCTGATTTTTTTTTTTTCTTGTGGAGCTTGCGCAAACTGAAATTTTGTTACTCTTTTTCTTCTTCACAATTTAAGAAACTAAAGTAGTGGTTCTGTCACACCAGAGAACAATTGTCACGTAATAAATCTGTATACCTATCTATAAAACCCAACCGAGCCAAAACCCCCAAATAATTTCCTATTTTCTTTCCTGAGATTTCACTCAGGTTTTAATAAGTTATGTATAAATGAGAGGTGAATTTCTGAAAAGCACTTGAAATTAAACTTGTGATACTCAGGTAGTCGAAAAGAAAAAAGATACAAAGTGTTTAAAAAAGAAAAAGATACAAAGTATTTAACAGCTTACCAAAGCAGTTAACTTTTGAAGCCTTTTAAGAAGAAACACAACTTTGTGACGTGATTATAGACTGCATTTTATGCAATTCTTTTTGAGGTATCTAATCTTCCTGCAGTACGGTCTCCTCTTAAATACAAAAGCATACATGTTTGCTGGAGTCCTGAAATGAGACATCCAGGGAAACTGATCTGGAAGTATTGCTGCTACTGTAATTTCACACCTGCTGTTGCAAAAATAACTATCTCTGTCTACAAAAACAGCTCAAGTTATTTATGGATCAGAGTCACTTAGTATTTTTCAGTTATGCTTTGCGTGTTCGTAGTTTGCTAATAGCCTTACTGGTGCCTCATCGGTTCTTTTAAACAAAAATTACAGTATTAAGACTAAATATTTGGAATTGTCAAGCATATCGCTTGCCTTTAGTACACTGCAGTCTCCTGACACTGTGTATCTGCAGTTCCTGTTGTGCTCTGGCGTTGTTGCTGCCTGGCAGCTGACTAATAACTAAGGCTCCTTTCTGGATTAAAGACAGAAATCCCGTGTAGAGTTTGTTAAAAGATTTGTTTTTGAGATGTCAGAGATGTACTACGTAAACAGCCTTTCAAATTTTCTGGCAGGGATTGAGATGGAGTAAAGTTATACGTCGTCTTTCCTGGTAACAGTATTTATTAGAACTCACGTTAGTATGCTTGAAAATTCTGGTTTTGGGAGGGTGTGTGTATTTGCGTACAATAGATGGACCTGGGGGCGAGAATTAGATCCCATATTCAAAACCTCCTCTGTTTCTCTAAACACCATTTAATAAACAGGTCTAACAAAGATAAGAAAAGGAGCTATTTAAAATGCTTGGTGTAGTTGTTAATTAATGCCTAAATTGCTGTCATTTTTTCCCCCTAGAATTATCCTCCTCTGACTTTTTTTAACCTCAGTCATGAGTATTACACACTATCACTTGTTTCACTCTAGTTAATTACTTGGTATTTCACTTGCTTTTCTTTGCTCAAAGTTGTCTTCAGTTGTAAAGGTTCTGTTTTTATTACTAATATTGTTTTCTTTGTAATCCTTTCTTCCTGCTTTACTGTTGGAAACCCCAGTGACTGTAATGTCCTTTTAAACTCTTCACCCTCAGGGTTCTGACATAGAGACAGTGACTTCAGAAAATGGAAGCACAAATGATAACCATGAGTTTGTTTCAGAAGAATATGTTTCTTTGCAAGAAGAGGAGCAAGCAATTGATTTGCAAGGTAAGATATTAAAAGAGGAGCGGTTTCATGAAACAGGTAAATATTTGTTGTAGCATTGGCACAAAATTAGTATTTTCAGTAGATTTTTATGTACTTTGTGGACCTCTGTCAGAGTATTTGCTTCACCGGTGTTATGGAAAATATTCACTCGTCAACTTTAGAAAAGTATTTTCTCCTGAAATATGTGAAATTAGTAGAATGTCTTTCATTCTGTCCGTACTTTAGATGTGTTATAGAACAGTGTGCCCTGATGTTGCTGGAGGATAGTTTATAGAAGTGTTACTGATAAAAGAAGTATTCCCTAGTAATATCATAGATCAAATAAGAGTAATTTGGAAGGAACCATCGATGCTTGTACTCCTAAAAAATAACACCGTGACGCTGTATTTTAGTGTTATGTGGGCGTGGGCATAATTTGTGGTTACTGGTTTTAATCCCATGTTTGTTTGCTTGTTTTTTTCCTCTTTTTATTCATACAGCTCAGTGCAACAATGATGAAGAGATCCCAGCAGTAGATAATACTCTATCTGGTTTTGAGCAAACTCAGACAGTTCCAGAGGTAAATTACATTACAGATTACATTATTCAGAAACTTCTGTAAGCCCCATCCGTCAATGGCAAGAAATGTTTTGAAGGCATTAAAATAAAGACACAATTTTTTCCTTTCCTAAAGTTCTAATAGCTCTTGGGGTTTTGTTTGCTTGTTAATTACTTTATGGTTTATGTGTCTGCATAATTCTCACATTGTCCCTTTCCTTAGGGAAATAAAGAAAAAATTCCTGATGATGGGTCCTGCATTGGAACTATTAGCGATGATTCTGACATAGTTACACTTGAAGCTCCAAAACTGGAAGAAACTCAGAGTCAGGAGGAAGCTCCAGCTGATGGTGAAGAAGCTGAGAGTTCAGAGGATTTTAACATGGGTTCCTCTTCTAGCAGTCAATATGCATTTTCCCATGTGGAAACTGGTAAGAGCAATAAATTCCTAAGCGACCATGTGCAAAAATGTCACCGGGAAAAAAAGCCCAAACCTTTGGTCTTTGGTTAGGGAACCTTCTTTGTATGGAGAGAGGAAAAAAATAGCGGTCTTGTTGAGTACGTGTCCAAGTATTTGCAGTCTCTAGAAAAATCTAGGTGCCCTAATTCCACAGTTTTGTCCAAATACATGTCTGCAATTTTTTTATTTGAAAACAATCTCTCACATTAGGTGTTCACTATTTTAAATAGAAAGTTAGTTTATAGCACATCCTAGAGAATTAAAATTGCTTTTATTTCATAGAGTAATTGTAGGCTTTCTCTTGGCATTTTTTGGGCTTTACATGGAGCTGGCATAAATGACTAGCAAGTGGGAGACAATTGATCTTTGGCGCCGTGACGACTAAGCAGTATGACTACAAAAACTTTGTACCACCTTCACGGCTACGTAATATGTATTTATATATTTAAGATACGCCCAGTACTTGGCTGAAGTAAGTAATGCATCATATTCAGGAGGAAGGATATGAATATTTGTCCAATGAAAAGCAACAAACAAAACCCCAGCAAATCCAAACAAAAAACTTCCTGTTTTGTTGCTCTTCTCTAGTTCTCTGGTCTTCCTCTATAATTCTTTTTGGCTGCTTTTTCATAATCTTATCTGTTCTCTTTATTCTCTATGACACTTTAGTATTGCTGATTTTTACCTTTCAAATTAAGTTTATTACACGAGCAGGATTTTATCTAAAATACCGTTTTGTCTTAGAAGTAGGATGCAGCATTGTTAAATGTTCGTGTATCTGTATAGTACCCATTGGAAACAGAAAGTGACAGCTTAGTATCTAATTATGACCAGTGAAGATTTGTAACAAAGCTGTCGCCTTCTTTGAGTCTTCTGGGGGATCTGACTTAATTTTTAAGTTAAGATTTAGTTGACTTTGTTTTTTTCTTTTAGGGATGAGTTCTAAAAGTGCCTTTTTTTTCCCCCCTATGTTTTTGTACACAAAAGTCAGTTGGCTGGCGAAGCTGTGGAAGATTCCTGATTGTGTAAGGGGATGGGGAAATGAGGTGAAAGAGCATGTATCTCGCAGTCTTCCTTTCCAAGGTGGTGTGATTAAATTTGATCAGCTTGTGCAAAGCTGATTGCTTATGGCTTGCATGGAGTGTTCTTACAATTTCTAATAGCGATCTGACTTGATCTTGTAGTAGTCATATTCTAGACAGATGGTGAAAGCCAATCCTCACTGAAGAACTTGGCTAAGCTGTCAGTGTCTTATGTGCTTCTTTAAAAAGATATTAACCTTGCATGTGGATTTGGAACAGACATCAGTAAGGTTTGCAATACATTTTAATGTGTGCGCTTGATTGTTTCAACGGATGGTTCTGGTTGGATTCCAAGCCTATGTGTGACTGGCAAAAATAATTTCTTTCTTCTAACTTAAGATGATTTCAGCATGGCCTTTAGTACTGTGCGTTCAGTCGATCAAGTACTGCAGAAAATGTCGGGAGTACTTTTGCAATTATTTTAAATGCCAAAGTTTTAGCGGTGGCAAAATGCGGCAACGGAAGTCTTTGCCATCCGCTTCATGGTGAGTTTTCTTTTGTGTTGGAAAAGAATGAGCCTCAGATTCTTCCTAATGTAGATACTAAAATGTTCTACAAGGATTTTCTGCCACTTTGATTTGCAAAACAATTCCTGTTCAGGCTGTCTTCATCGCGGAAACAGAGATGTTTTACTATTGCTTCATGAGTGACGTTCAGCCAGCGGAAGTGCCCATATGCTGCGGTGAACTGTATCTGAGCTGCGTCTGTGCAGAAATGTCAAGGAAAATCATGTTCTTAACTGACTTCATCTGGTTTCGAGCGTAGCTCTGGCGCTTCAAAATCACAGTAGAAGCTAGAATTTTGGACTGCTATTGTGGTCACACTTTGTTTCAATTGTAGTCCTTTCCGTCCTGGTACTGTTAGAGTACAGCTTTGTACTGAATTCTTACAGCAGCTGTAAGGTTGTGTCCTTCTTGCCTGAAAGTGTAATTGCTGTAATTGTTGACAACTTGCCAGTAAGTGCTTATGAATGGCTCTAAGTGTCTTGCAGCATTTTTCTTTCTGATTGTCTTTTTTTCTCCTTTCCTATACTTTGCTGTCCGGCGTGTGGCAAAGAATTTTCCCATTTGGCTGGAAGCAGCTTGTTCCTTAACCACTTTTGTATTCCCTGTCTGTAAGCTTCTTTGGTTGTTAAAAAACCCTAAAAAAGCCCACAAATGAGCAAGAGTAACACTTCTTACTAAGTTTGTCCTGTATGTTTCTCTATAATGTCTGACCTCTGCGTTCTAGGGATGCATTCTGAATGCTTGCTGCTGTTTTCCGGGATTGGGGAAGTATGCGTCTGCTTAAATGACTGATTCTAAAATAGTGTCCTTCTCTACTAAGCTATATAAATTAATTTCAATGCCTGCATGTCTAAGTCACTGTTTAAGTGTTTGTCTTTATTGCAAAGTCTGCTTGGTTGGTCTGATTTGACTGATTGACTAAAATGGAGCTTTTTATTAAGGAAGGAAGTTGTCTTTCGTAATCTGACGCGTTGCTCGTCCGTGGAGTTAGAAATTAGACGTGTTCCGGATACTAACTGATAATCTTTTCTGGGCTTGATGCAATCGGTTTTATCAAGCTGTAATTTATTTTAAGTGAAGAATCGTACGCGGTAATGCATTTTATAGATAACACCTAGCACCGCTAGGCAGTCTTGTCTGTTCGGTGATGTGTGCTTGCCTTGCTCAACCAAATGATTTTTCAGCTGTGAGCTGTTCAAGGACAGTTGCTCTGTATTTATATTTTTACGTTTTGAGTAATGACATCTGATATGAGAATGAACAACCATATTTCTGGGAGGTGCACTAGCCTTGTGTGCTTGTGAGCAGCAAATTTAGTGTCCAAGCAGGAGCACTTTGTCACGTCTGGGGACTTCACTGATCACATTGAATCTATTCAGGACATGTGAATTAGGTACCGAATGTAGATACTTGAAAGCTACTTTTCCACCCTACTACTGCTTCCCCTTGATATTTACCTTGCACTTGAAAATGATGCTTTTAAAGGAGGGAGATTAAATAATAATTAGTTATATACTGGATTATATACATTTATCTACAGTATATGCAGCAAACATTTGTACAACTGGGAACAAGCAATTACAGCTCTGTTGTTATTTTCATGGTTAGACTATGCGGCTTTTGGGCCACTGGAACGTGAACGTGCAAATGGTATAATGAATACCATTTTGCAAAAATTCTATGAAAGGTATTTTTTTAAGGTTAGAATTTGTTCTTATCTCAAATGTTGTCCAATTCAATTTACCAAAACTTCAGTCAGGTAATAGAAGAGTGTTGGCAAAGAACAAATAGAGAAGCACTTGAGTGGTTCTTTTCCTGTGCAGTAGTGGTTGAAAATGGCTTTTTTGAAAGGTGGGTAAAGATGTTAATTGATAGTATATGGTAGATATTAAAAGTAAACAATATTGCATATTTAAATAAATTTGTATCTTGGTTTTGAATACTTCTCATAGCTACATTAATGTAACTTCAACAGAATTCTGTCTGCTGTTAACGTAGGTCACAGAAGGAAGTTTTTTGAGAGTACGTAACAAAAACGTGCCTGTCTCCTAGGAGGCCTTCTTTTAGCAAGCCTTTATGTTGCTCTTTTGTTATTAAATATTTCTGTTTTAATAGCTGCAAGAGAAGGAAAACTGAATTCTTAATCTTTCTACTTCACAAGAATTTGCAGAGGCAGTACATGCAGATGCTTTAGGAGGCAGGATTGACTGAAACACTTTGTAGTGAGTGAATGATAAGGTGTGGGGAAGTGCCGTAGAGCTTTTTGGTGACGATTTCTTAATTTTCTATCATTTAGTTTTAAAAATTTGATTTTTAACTTTGGAGATAATGCATTCCTCACATAATCTCCAGCATAAACTCTGACATTGAGCATGTTAATTTTCTTTTATCGGTGTTCTCAAAGATAAACGTCAAATCTATTTTACATAAATACTACAGATTCTGATGCTTATTTTGCTCTTTTACACAGTAATTAATGCATTTTAAACACCGCTGTATGTTGCTTTTCAGTTTTCTCATCTCAGGCCAGCCCTGATGAGTCCAGCAGCGATGAAACCAGTGGCCAGTGCAGCCCCACGGTGCGCAAACGGCGCCCGAGGAAGCGCGGGGTGTCGGGCTCCGAGCCCGAGGTGGGGGCACTGGCGGAGCCCGAGCCCGAGCCGCCCGGGGAGGAGCAGCGCAAGCGCCAGTTCAGCAGTGGCCTGAACAGGTGCATCATCCTAGCACTGGTGATTGCCATCAGCATGGGCTTTGGACACTTCTATGGTGAGTTCAGAGAAGGCAGAACACAGAGTCCACATCTTGCATAGCAAATGCTGTTTTATTGTGAGTCCAGTATTTTTTCTTGTTCTCTGCTAACAACCTAAACCTAAAAATGAGAGAAAGCAACTGCTGCTGTATTGGTAATACGGGGAGGTCCTTCAGCAGTGCACCTGTATTTAATATACTCTACTTCGTATAGTAATGTGGTAAATAGTAATTTTTCCTGAGTAGCTCTAGTTTTATATGAAAATATGCCTTTATAAAATGTGATTCAGTTGGAGATGGGGAGGATCATTCTCTTTGGATTTGGTGTTGACCGATGGTTAGGGATTTAAATTTTGGCACTTCTTTTCAAATTTCTGTTAATTTTCACTTGATCCCAATTTTTTTTTATTCTTAGGTAAACCTGAAGGTAAGAGCGCGAGTGATGTACTGTGGACGCTGTGCTTGCGTTCAGATTTACTTTTTAAATCGTGCGTGTGTATGTGCACATACATCCGTATATGTATGCATGCTTACGTTAAGAAAATAAAATAATAAATCAAGTCTCAAGAATTGCTGATGTACGTGGGATTATAGGAATGACTAAGCCAGTCACGCAAACACTTCTTACATAGCAGCTGCAGCAGATAGTAGTAGTTGGTGAGAAAACGGGTCGGTGAACGCTGGTGTGCTGAGGGCATAGAGGGACGCAATGACTAGACCGGTCTGTGATAGCGCTTGTGGTGGGAACTTGAGATTTCAGTTGTTAATCACTTCACTGTGTTTAGGTTGGTGTTAATGATAATACATACAATCTTCTTTAAAGAACTTGGAGATTTATGGATGAAAAATACACTTTGAATGTGGACTAAACATTAATACCTGTGTTAAGGAATTCACTTGTTCATTCATTGAATCTGTACTTCTAAATAAAAATTGTCATCACCGCTGCCAGTGATGGCAGCATTTTCAGCAGAAAGAAGGCAACTCTGTGTAGCTTTAATTTTTGCTTCTTCGGGTGAAAGTTCTTCGTGGTTATGTGATAACTTACCTTTCTACCACTAGAAAGGAAATCGAGTCCTGCTTTCTGTCTTCCTGTGCTTAAATTTGGGGTTTTTTTTTAAACACGAACTTGCAGAGGGAAGTCCGTCCCTCTAGAGGACTACTTTGTATTTTTGTGATTCAGCCTGGAACGAATGTTTCCCACAGGAATCTTCTAACATTAGGCTAATTGTCACATAAGAGAATTGGAAAGGGTTACTTTTTATAAAATGACTTTTTTGGGGTCAATATCAGGACAGTGTTTTCCTTTTAGCTAGAGCTTCAGGACCCCCTTAAGACTTTTAGAGATGTAGAAAGCAGGTAGGATTGGATTTGAATCAATAACTGCATCCTAATCGGTATTAAACTGAGTTTAACTGGCTTTATGATGCTCTAGGAAGGAGAACTGAAAGAGGGCAAACACTTCAGGTAACAGATGAAGCTTAAATTAGGCTAAAAAGTCCTTGCCAGAAAAATGTCTCTTTATGGACATTCAGATACCTAACTTTTTTCTTTAGCCAGAAACTGCAAGGGGGACTATAGCTATAATGCTAGGGATTTCGACTGGTTACTTAAAGAATCTGAAGGGTACTGTGACTTAAGAGTACCAGCTGGAAACATAAACCAGTTACTGAGGAATGGCACCTCAATATGTTCATCTTCAGTGTTGCTAAATGTAATTTTTGCTTACTGTACCTAACCTATGATTTTTGATAAGGAGAGAAAGAGAGCTTTAAGTGTTTTTCTGTAATTCAGGTTCTACCTAACATGAACCCTTTACACTAAACAGTGATTTTTCAGACGCAGGCTTTAGATTGTTAGGATTGATGGGCTTCTTCAAAAGTATCCATAAAAGATAAATACTAAAACCAAATTTACTGTCAGTATACTTAAATTCATTTATGAAAGGATCTATGCTTCCAGTAAGTGTTTACTAGGACTCTGCAGACTTAAAATTATTGCTGTAAAAACGTTTCCATCCCTTAGCTGAATTGAACTATTGAAGTTCAACTTGGTTTAATATACAACTGTCTTTTTTTAAGGTCACACTGGACAATAGATTAAATAAAAATTAAGAGAGCACAAAATATTCACCAGTGTGTGTTTATAGTATTTCTTCTGTTTAACAATACATCTCCTCCTGCCTTTAAATACAGAAACAGAACTGTGAATATGCTCCACTGGTCTTGAAAGAAATACCTAAAAATTGCTGTTGCCTTCTTCTCCAGAGTCAATTCAAGGGAATCTTAAAAGCAAATATGTAAAAACTACATCAGTGTTAGGATTTAGAGACCGTGTGTATAGTTAAGGAAGTACCGGTCGAGAAGCTGTTCTTGACAAAAAAAATCGGTGGCTAGTACAGCAAAGATACTTCTTCTGAAAACCGGGCTGTCTCAGCCTTTGTCTGACAATTGAAAAACAGGGTATTTGCTTACTCTGCAGCCTTTGCTTACGGATAAGGAGGACAAGACAGGACCGGCAATACTTGCTGCTTTGTGAGCAGTGTGTAATAATTGTATTTCTGCATGAAAATTTAAATACTGTGCTAATACCCTCTTGTTCGTGTAACTTCAATTAACGGTCAAGGTTGTAGTTCTGAAGTGGAGAAAGCATGGACCAACAGCCTCCCTTTCGTCCTGGTTGACCTGCATGTTACTAAAAAAATTACGAAGAAGTCACGCATATTCTTTCCTGCATAACTTTTGTTGGTTTGGATCTAACTTACTTCTGTGTAGTGTTCCAAAATTCCTTTATTTGTTATTTATGAAAAAACAGTGTAGAAGCAAATTATTGGGTCTGGGAAATTGTTTATCATTGGAAAAAAACAGTTTTGCTACAGCTAAACAGTTACTGGTAAGGACTAGGCAGAAATGGCAAGGTAAGAATGCTTTTGAATTTGCAGAGAGAATGAGGATGATAGTTAGGTTCCTCCATTCTTTTAACTGCTTACTCTGAGTTAGTCTATCAGAAGAAACTTTTTTATCTTTGTAGGTACAGTGCAGATCCAGAAACGGCAGCAGCTGGTGACAAAGACACGTGAATTAAAAGATATGAAAGATGACCTTTACCAGTGCCAACAGGAGCATGGAGATCAAGGGCACCACAAAGTGGGGGTAGGTGTGAGCTTAGCTGGAAGTCATTGCATAATTCTGTCACTATGCGTGTGTTTTACACAAAGTGAAAGTAATTTCTCACACAAATCCATGAAATTTTTATCTTTGGTAAAGTTCTTTCAGAGAACTTTCCCCTGAATTCTTGACAGAGATTTCTGTTGATTGAATTTGCTCTTGGAATGCGTTTAAACACGCTGGGGTTTATGTCTGTAGTCTAGAAGTTACCCGGACACAAGAGACTCTGTTTCCCTGTGGTATAATGCCAGGTTGTCATTGATGAACACAGGTGAAATAGAAAATGCTTGTAAAAACGTGTTGAACCTATAGGTTTCTAAATTATCAGTGGTTATTAGTTTTTTAAACACTTAACCTGTACCTCTGATTTTTTTACTGTGACATCATCCAGAGAGAAGATTAGGGAGTGCTTTGTGTATGTGTGTGGTGGGGGGTTTTTTTGGTTTTTTTTTTGTTTGTTTTTTTTTAAGGTTTTCTTTTATGTGGCTGCTAGCAGCATTTGTACATTATTCAGTATGCTCCAGAGCTTGTCAATGATGCCAGCAGACTGGGGAGCTCCTTCTGTGTTAGTATATAGTTACATGAACGTGTATTTTTGGCAACGAATTTGGTTCAAAATCGGTTTGTGAATTTCTGCCCCAACTGCTAAATGCCTTTGCTTCTGCTAGGTTTTTTTTGTAAATCCGGTTTGCTGAACGTAAATCGACAGCAAACATGCACATTTTGATTTCCTTTTAAGATGTTACGGTTCGTGTACTCAACTGACTACCCTTTAGCTAGTTAAACCAATACAAGTGAGGGGTGATGACCTCTGGCTGGAAGGGGGAGTTTCTCACATGGTCTTTGTTGCCAAGAAAGCGTGTGATAAACAAACTGAACTGAGATAAACAAACTGGCTCTATTTTTGCATCTTGCTATGCGTGTTTCACTGCATCCAAAATGACAAGTAAGCTCTGTTTGGGCTACCTTGCTTTTTCATCTTTCTAGCTGAAATTGTAACAATTCTCATTACATTGTAGTGTTTTTGCTTGTTTTCTTTTTGTTTCTTTTAGTCGCTCAAGGGAGATCTTGCCACATGTTTGACCTTTACTGAGGTGGAGAAGAAATCCTTTGATTCTCAAAAAAAAGGTCTTGCTGCAGAAAATCAGCACTTAAGAGAGTCTCTAGAGAAGGAAGAAAGAGCTTTGGCCTCACTTCAGGAAGAACTAAGGAAGCTAAGACAACAAATTAGAAACTTAGAAGATAAAGGTAGTAACACCGAATCTATTGTAATAGAAAATCAGAAACTAAGGGAGCATTTGGAAGAGGAAAAGCAAAGAAACAGCAATTTTCTCAGGCAAAAGGAAACACTCTTTGCGGAGGCACAGATGTTGAGGCGAGAACTGGACAAAGAACGTCACATTACAGAAGCTCTGAAAAAAGAACTGGAACAGTTAAGTTCTCGTCAACCACCTGACAGTGCTAATGATGATAATGATGATGATGAGACATTAAGGGAAAATCAGGAAATAGAAACTCTGCGAGGAAGACTGGTAGAACTAGAGAAAAAGCTAAACTTTGAGCAACAACGCTCTGACTTATGGGAGAAGCTGTATGTTGAAGCAAAAGACCAAACTGAAAAACAAGAAATGAATGAAAATGGACAAAAGAAAGGTGCTAAAGGGCAAAGTAAGAGTAGAAAGAAATCGAAGGAGACATTTTTTGGTTCGGTTAAAGAAACTTTTGATGCTATGAAAAATTCCACGAAAGAGTTTGTAAGACACCATAAAGAAAAGATTAAGCAGGCTAAAGAAGCCGTGAAAGAAAACTTGAAAAAATTCTCTGATTCTGTGAAGTCTACATTCAGACACTTCAAAGATACCACAAAAAACATCTTTGATGAAAAGGAGAAGTCATCAAGTGATAAAAGATACGAGGCAAACAAGAAAGCTCGAACTTTTTACCGAGACCATAACTCCTACGAGAATCTGAAGCACATGCATTACAGGGGACCTCAGATGCCAAAAGAATCCAGAAGCGGGAGAAAACATCATTTTACAGCATTTGAAAAAGATTCAGATTCCCAGAAATGTCTCAATGATCATTTGTGTAACAGAAAACATCAGTTTGCCCTAAAGGGCTGCTCGGGTATTTTTGAATGTGCTCATCAAGAATTCATTAGTCTCTTTAACAGAGTTTCGGATCCCATCAGGGTGGATGAATTTAATCGGCTAATGAGAAAGTATTTGCAACAAGTTGTACATAACTTTCATCATTGGAGAGAATTAGAGAATTTCATCAATAAGTTTTTTCATAATGGATTATTTATACATGACCAGATGCTGTTCACTGATTTTGTTAATGATGTCAAGGATTACCTGGAAGATATGAAGGAATACCAAAGTAATAATGAAAAGGTTTTTGAGGACTTGGACAAATACGTCTACAGATACTACTTCCATTATGATAATTCACCCCAGTATGGACCCAGGTTTGTTTCCATGTTTCCTGAACTTGATAACACAAAGGAGTGGTTTTTGTAAAGACAACTAATGTCCTTGTTGTAATGGATGGTCTTTGAGCGGGTATGTGCACGTATGTATGCGTGTGTGTGTGTATATATACACACACACACACACATGCTAGAAGACTTTCTGAAGGACTTAGTGGAAATACTGGATTGTGTTATATAAAGTGGATCTGTAGTACCTTTTATATAAATTTTGTGTGTGTACATAGCACAATCTGATGCTTCTGCTGAGTTCTTTAGAAAACTGTAACTGCCAGTAGGAGTTCTTTAGACCGAACAGCTCTGATTGCCCGTCTGATGGAATGAACAACTGTCTTGGAGAATTAACTAGGACTTCCTCGTTGTCCTTTGCTGAATGAGGTTTTTTAGTATATTCGAGGTGTCTCTGAGTCCTGTTCTGGCGGATACATTTCACTTCTCTCTTGTGGATTAGTGTAATATCCGTCTGTATGCCCAGAGCAGAGCTCATTGCACAGCAGACTTCAGTTGACATCCTGACCCTGACTAAACTTCATTGAGACTCGCTTACAATGGCCCTTGGTGCGAATTGTTTCCTGTGTTCCTTTCCTGGATCTAAAGGTGTTCTCAGGGCTTTATGGACTTACGCTTGTATTATTTATCATTTCATACATTTTACTGCAGCAGCAGGTCTGAATTATTAACTACTTTGGGGTTACTAAATATCATGTGAGGTAGCACTTTCTCCTATTGAAAGCTGAACCGTGAGGGTGACAGTCACTATTAACAGCTACCCAGTAGCCTTCTTAATGTGGTTTTGACAAACACGTAAGGTTCATGATTTTATTTATAGTCCGTCTTCCTAATTTAGTGTTAAATGAACTTTATTTTTAAATTAAATACCTAATTTGTGAGAATTTCAGTTTTCAGAAAAACGACTTCAAATGCTTTTACTGATAGTGTTATACAGAAGTTTGACAGCAGCTGCATTTTTATTTTTACAAAGCATTTCTTTTATATATACCATCTTATTGATGATTGCAACAAACAAATGCCTCCCCCATTGTTCTTACAAGCTAAAGAACTACTTAATACTAATTTTGTTTTCCATGAACCTCAGCACGTTATAAGGTGTACTTGAAAATGTGATTGTGTTTCAAAATGCTTTTAGTAGTAATAAGCTTTTGTTTACTCCTTGCAGTCGACCTAAAAGACCTTTTACACAAACTGAAAATTCCAGACATGAAAAACAAGCTCAGAAGTACCAACACCGTAATAAAAGAGAAGGTAAATGGCACAAACATGGTCGCACTAATGGAAGACACATGGCAAATCTTGAAATAGAATTGGGGCAACTACCCTTTGATCCAAAATACTGAGTAATTTATTGTAAAAATTAAGATTAAAATTCACATACTCTCTGGAAACTAATTGTTTTTCAACAAAGCAGCAAGATGCAAGGTTTTTTCCGAATAATTTGATTTTTACACATTTTTGTTAACAGGCTGAAGTCAGGCTTTCTAATATGCATATTCTGTACCGTTGCTTTAACTGTTCTTTGGAAGCGAAGATGGTTTGGGTGCCAGCAGTATTGTTGCAGAAACTAGGCATGCAATGACCTGTGTATGAAGAATATGCTTAATTGCATTCCATTAGTGTAGTTAAAGCTTGAGCCGTGCATAATGTACCAACTGCTAACTCCAATGTTTGATATACTAACTTCATCTCATCCTTCAAAAAATAGGTCTACGTCGTGATAATGTATTTGTTAGTGTTTTGTAACCTTATATTTGCTTCCTGTCTTGGGGGGGCGGGGGGGGGCGGGGGTTCAAGAGCCTGTTGAATTGCTGAAGAATTTGCTGTGCTGCATTCTAATCGGCGTGCTGATTTAAACACTTAAAATGTCTTGCATATCTGCATATTGTAGAAGAAAAATAAAGAGACATTGTGGGTAAAAGTCTTTATTTATAAAACAAACTTAGCATAGCTGTACAGTTCTATAAAAATGCTCCAGTCTTGTCTGATTAAGTATTCATATGGTAACTTTGGTCTTCCCAATGTTTTCTAGTGTTGTAAGGTAGGTCAGCGACCCCACCCTGCTCTAGTGCTACTGAAGTTGCCTTCAGGAGGAGGTTTATGTGTTTCCAGGCAGCCACTGAGTGCCTAATGGGACTTCCCGTTTGACTTCCCCACTTTCAAGCTCACTGCTCTCTTCTTTCTGCAGTACGAGGTCTTCTAAGCATAGCTGTTGCTATGCAAAACCGATCTCATTAGGTCTGAGGTCTAGACACTGATCTTCAGGGATGATTCATTTCAGTTTTTCTCCTGTAGATGTAGATGTGGCTTCCAACTCGTCCTTGCGGTACATGAGTATGAAAGACAGTGGCTGTTTTCTCATAGCCCCTTAAAGCTAGAAATGGTAATATTTCCTGTAAATGAACATACATTAATTTCCACAGTAAGAAAACACAGCCGGAAGCATAAGAATAGTGTTCCAAAGTCCCCTGAAAACCATCAGTTCAACTGTCCCTGGGAAGCTTTATCCTTTATTTTAGGAAAGCCTGCTAGAAAAAGAAGTACCTATGCTGTTTGATCCTGTCCGGAGCGGATATTCATCAGCCACCGTTGTTTTGAGTGCATGGACTTCATTAAAGATTTGAGGGGTTAAAAGGTACTGTGACTGCAGGTGTTTTTGCTTTTCCTTGTCGCTTACTTAAAAATGCCATTTCTGGGAACAGATGGCACATTTGTTTAAATATGGATTGAGAAGAATTCCATAAAACATTACTTTGTGGTGTGTAGAATTCGCACAGTGGAGAGGGTATATGTGAACATGAAATATGTATCACTGGAATGATAGCAATACTCTTATTATGGACTAGAGGGTTCAATTTTAATATAAGCTGTGTTTTAAAAAGCTGTGGACAACAATTTTCAAAGATTTTAATTATAACTCTTCCCTGATTTCTTTTGTAACTTATCCTCAGAAGTAGTTTGTTTCATCTTGCAGTTACCGTACCTGTTCTAGCACACTGAAGAGGATCAAGTGACTGGGTAATAACGTGTCATTGTAAAACTCCTTATTCAGCCAGCCAAGTGGGTTAGAGTAAAACACATCTGCTTCATCAGCGTAGTTCTCACTGCCAGTTAGGTTTGGGGGACACTGAAGGAATCTCATTTTTAGAGGACAGTGAACATGACTAGGGAGAAAACCAAAAACACACATTTCGTGACAAAATGATCAGTATCAGAGATTTGAAATCGCTTTAAAAGGCACCTCAGTCAAAACCAAAATCGATTCAATTTTTCCCTCACAGTAGTATTTTCTTCCCTTCAGTACTTCATGTGAAAGCAAGGTCAAACAAGTAGATGCAGCTCCAAACTGCTGGGACGTTGTTGTAAGCAATTAACAGAAAATATATTTATCTTAATAAAAATACCATCTGCACAACACCAGTTTCTTTAAAAGGTACTTTTCCATATCAGCTTCACTATTCATATCTGCTTTAACATTTTGTTTACTTGCCAGGATCTACTGCAAACCTTTAGCAGTGACCTCGGTCACTCTGTGTTGTGATTATATTTCTTTACTGCCTAGCAGCAGAAGTAAAGGTGAAATTAATACATTTTGATTGTAACAATTAGCGTTTAGTTTTGCTACAAGTGTTACTGTAATGAAGCAGTGTGGCATACTTGAAGTCATTAGACTCACCGCATATCCTCATACAAAGCTGTTTTACAAAAATGAATAAAGCTTAGATGCTGAATTTTAGTCTGTGGTACAAGCATTTGGCTTATGTCCCCTAATTACTCTGTATTAACTGTATGAAAAATCAAAACTCCTCCTGTATACGTTTAGCTATCTCAGTTTATTAAGCCTTGGAAAAAAGAAATCTTGATTTCTGATTAAGTGTTTGGATTTTAATGTAGTGCACTGTTAACTCTTTTAATACCTGTAAAATGGAGTAGAGTGGCACGGCATCAGGATGAAGACAAAAGCTTGTGACTGGTGAGGGTTATTGCAGAGCTGCTGGATGTGACTCATAACATCCAGAGCGCCTCGCTGGTGAACCAAGCCTGTGTACAGGGCTGGGAGTAAATTGGATAAGAGCAGGAAACTTGCAGCAGATTTCTTCCATGCTTTCAGGTGTTTCAAAGAATATCCTACAGAAACATTTCAGCAAGTTTGGGAGAGAAACAATTCACACATTTTTGACAGTTCCCTAATATAGTGCCAAACCATTACTCAGTCGATAACAATACTTTGCTTTGAGATACTTTACTACAGTGTTGAGTTTTTACTCTTTGAATGGAAATTCAAAGGTTAGACTAGGCCTTTTTAATTCTTGGATTTAACAGGGTAAATCTTAAGCCCACACCTGTCTCCTGAAGTACAGAAATACGATTTCAAAACCAGTGCTTTGTCTCTTTAAATTTAATTACTTGTAGTGAAATATAGTCCATTCAATAGTTTGGATGAATGATACACGGCAACTTACCGATGTGTTCTGATTCACGCAAGTCCAAGCAGAGCCAGAATAAATGGTAACTACACATGCATGGCTGTGGTATTCTTTTTCTCCAAAATGCTGAAAACTACAGCATTCCTTTACTGTTATTAAATTTTGAGCTTCTGGCCTTGGAAGAGCGTACTCCTCCACTTTTTTTTTCCCCCCCTTCTCCAATCACTGCCGCTTTCCCCGCTTTTCTTGAAGGAGCTAATAATGGGGAAAGTCATTTCTCCTGGTGGGAGATTGTTGCAGAAACCCCATAGATATGGACGGCACAGACACCAGCTTCATGTTGCAGCCAGTCTGAAAACCCTTTTCAAGCCATGTGCTTGTCAGTATCACGCGAAATTTTGTAGCTTTGTGACACCTGAACTGAATCACAGAAAACAAGCTACAGGGCATGTTCCAGAAATCAGTAACAAGCCAATTAAATTAGTCTTCGGTTGGTCAGTTCTGCCAAATTGTATCTTGGATGAAGATGAAGTCCACAAATTCGTTTGTGGTTTAAACACAATTGCTAAGATTCTATTATGGGCATTTTTTTAACTGCTTTTATGAAACACTCTTGGCTTATGTTTCTGTGCTTGGAAGTTACCTTGAAATTTAAGTGGAGTTTTTTTCTGCTTTTCTTTTATAATGTTTTGAGCAACTAAGGCCTCTTCGTAACCATGGAGTTATCAGAAGTAACTTCTGTAGTTTTTTTTTCTTTTAAGCATCCAAATGGATGATAATGATTTGATAAATTGTACAGATGACCTCATTCCCTTACAGACACGAAAGCTGAGCGATATTCAGTATTTTTTGTTGTTTGACTGGAATATTTCTGCATGTAAGATAGAATGGGTTCATCTCGCTGCTACTGAACTAAGCCAAGACTTATTACATATTTGATTTTAGCAGCGAACAAAATGATTGAAATAAGATTTACTTTTGTTTAGACTAGCAAAATAGGTTAAAGAAAGTTAACAGTGTTCAGTGATTCATCAGTTTTGAACTTGTATTTAAACTGAAGCTATACAGGTTCATGTTCCAGAAGAAAAGGCTAGGCTAATTCTAAGAATCCTGTGTCAAATACCTACATTGACCATTAACAGTCTCTCTCTGGGTAAAAATTATATCCAGGTAAGGTTGCAAGACATTTGAAATCAACACTTACCACAAAAAATCATGCAGAATGGCAGTACTGGGTAGATGAACCTGAATTCCTTATGGCTCAGTGTGCTGCAATAAAAGATATAATGCTACATCAAGGAAGTTAAATGCTATGGTTCTGTTGAGAAAATGTGTTTTAGAGCACAAAGGACTGGAAGAGCACGTGCACGTATTAAGAAGCTTTTGGTATTGAAGCAGCTAAGAATAAAAATCCAAGTTGTCACTTTTTAAGAACATAGTAAGTATATTTGAATTAAGATTATTTGGTCAGTTTAAACCAAGTACTGGTAAAAATTCCTGGTTACTACAATTAAGGGGTCTGGTTCTTTGACAGCTAGAGGTAATTTAGCCAGTACTTCACCAATCGGTTTTCTGTAATAAGACACAATAAGTAGTGTGGATGAAAACCTAAAATTCGAGTGCCCATTTGTATCTAGCAAATTAACAGTCACCCCTGCTAATACAACATTATACAATTTCCCGTGGCAGCTTTTGGGGCTTTTTTGGGGATTACCACAACACTCGTGTCTTGGGAATCAAACGACTGAGAGAGGTAAAGAAGTCCGAAAGCCAGTAGAGCTACTTCCAGTTTTGAGGTGGAGTGTAAGAAGAAATGGCATTTCTGCTCTTGCTGCTGTTTTGCTGTAGTCTATTGCTACTTGAGTATTTGTTGCTTAGTATTTATTTATTTGCTGTATTTTTTTCTTGTCTGAAAGTGTCTGTCCTGTTTAATCTACAGTTAATTCTGATGCTTTAGAAAAAACTAATCTTTTCTTATACTTCTGAGCTTAAAATGAGAAATACAGCTTTATGCTAGTTAAGAGCTGTGTGTAAACTTGTGAATGGAGTAAGTTTTAGAGGTCTAAGAACCTCTCACCTCACTGGGAATGTATTAAAGAACCAAATGAAATGTGTTTTCATTAACAGGCTTCTAGTTTTCTAACACAGTTTTCTAACTAGTTCTGTTTTTGCTTAAACACCTGCTGGGTGATTGAGTGTTGGTTTGGGCATTTTTTTTCTTCTACTGCATTTCATAATGAATTATTTTATTCTTTAAAGGTCTATTCAATTCTAAAGATACACGTTGGTGACAACACAAGAAGCAGTATTACACAAAATTCAGGAAACAGTTTTATAACTGACTGCATTTCTTGGAGTGTTTGAATAGTTTCAAGTTTTCTTTCACTTAACCTGAACACTATGCTGCTTTGTTCTGGAGAGGACATGAGCTTTGCAAAGAACACAACCACTGAGAGGCAGTAGTTCTACTTAGGAGGGATTACCTGTACACCAGCACTGTCCAAATCACTGCCAGTAGAAAGATGCGGTACCTTCTTGGTGCCAGCACACAGCCGTGAATAAAGAAAGGCAGATGGGGACCCAAGATGACTGGGAGTCCCTGAGTGAAGTACCAATGCCAAGGATGAGAGCCGTAAAATGTTCCCAAATTCTGCAGCACGTTGAATTTCAAGAAGTTCAGCTGAACCAGTACCCACTGGGAGATGGGGGGAAGTTAAACACAAATCCAAAGTCAAAACCAACAGCTGCACTGATTTACACAGTCATCACTGGCCTTAAATGATACGTTTTCACTCCTACTTCAGGGGTTTTCTTCTACTAAGACTCATCATGGACTTTCTATATTCAGCAATTATCACAGGAAAGTGGATTTGTAGTTTGTTGATAACTATTGAGGACTGAGCAGACTGATTTTATGTAGCGGTCCATCATTTGAAATAACTGAGAAGTCAGTGTTCAAGGGTTCGTGGCCTAGGATATAGTTAGAGATCATAGGCTAGACACTGGCCTTCTCAGAAACAAGAGAAATCAGAGAAGTCTGAAACATCCATCAATGCTAAAATACTAAACCCCAACCTTCTAATAAGTTTAAAACAGCTTACCTCACCAAAAAACACACGGTCAATTATTAAAGAGGTTCCTACTGTGACCAATCTGCAAAAATGGAAAGTTCGTTGCACTGATATTGCCTGAATTGCTTTTGTATCTTCTCCAGATAGCTGTCAAAATTCCGATTCTTAGTATTTTTGATATTATCTATACTCATGGCCATTTTACGGTGGCCGCTTGCCATCGCTTGGTATCCTCGGCACAATCCCAGAGTGAGCTAAAATGCTGCTCACGTCTCACCGTCGTGAAATCTTTCCTAGTGCTTTCTTGCAGCATCTACAACAGTTTAAAGGAAACATGCCCCTTCCTTAAACTTTTGCAAAAGGACTCTATTTGTTCTTTTTTTTATTTACACGAGATCAGCTTTTTTGGCTTGCCTGTCTTTGCGGTGCTAAAACCAATCTTAAGAGGTAGCTGTGCACAGTCCCAGTTAAATTCAGAAAGAACTTACCCAACTGGAATACACTTGTGTAGGATAAGGTCTGCTTTCCTCTGTTCTTGCAAAAAATGACTGAAGACCAGAGGCATCCACGGGATAACAGCAGTGGGACGAACAACAACTGCAAGTGCTACCAAAGCTAAATATTTACAACTAGAAGGAAGAAACATAAACAACCCAGCAGCTTATCAAAAGGTCTGGTCAATTCTTTTGCAGACAGTGACATTTCAACAACTGTCATGTCTCTGGCCAAAACCTTTTCCTACTGTAAGTAACTTTTATTCTCTGGGTGCAGATACTCAGTTTTGCTTAGAAGGTTGCAACTCCAGAATTGCTTTGTTAGCAATGGAGTTGCTCGCTAGAGGTACGTACTTTAAAATAGCGAGCGGTAAAGAAAATTGTGACCACAAACTCACCTATATCTGACTCAAAAAAAGCTTTTGTTATCTTTTCCCAAGTTACTACATACTCCAGTCCTTTAAAGTTTAAAATAAAGCTTCCCATAAAGTCACACTCTGCATAAAGAAACTGGGGAGTCTGTAATTTTACATACCAGCTACAACATAACCTTAAACGTAACCTTAGAGGAAATACTAGAGTGCTCCTTCCATGAGACAGAACTCTTGCTACATGAATGAGGGGGCTTGGGTTGCCTTAGATGTTAAGAAAAAATCAGTAGCCTGGTGTCATCCCAAACTAAAAATTATCAGTATTGCTAGGAAAAAGTTTCTCACCTGTTCCCCACCTTGGAACCTTTTATTGGATAGTAGGAAAGAGCAAAAATGGTAAGAATGGTCTCCATGGTGTTTGTTAGAGTTCTGGTACAGGAATACCATGTAAACCAGGAACAGAGCTGGCAGAAGAACTGAAAATAATTATGAACAACGCATTAAAACAAGTTCCTAAATGAAAGTGGTAATTCTTCAAGGTGTGACTTATCATTTTGCTCTTATTTACGCTGCAAAACCAGTGTTTATTAACATGCATAATTTTATAAAGGCTGTGACTCACCACAAACTTTGCTGTTTCTGAATTTTCAAGGTGCTGCACTAATGAGTAAAGCTTCACATCAGCAAAAGCAGCCAGCGTTGCCTGTGCAAGCCTAGGGACCCAGATCTGTGTAAGCAGAGAGAAAAGTGTACTTGCAACCAACCAAGTTAAATTCCAAGTTTTAAGAGAGCACTACTGAATTAGTGAATGACTGTTCAGCTATGAAAATAGTGAACTAGTGAATATTCTCAATAGCTTTTTATGATTTAAAAAATGAAATAGTAAGGTCCTTGGGTAAGGATAGTATTTCTGCCCCAAAAAGAGAACGTCTGAAGTTCAACTGAAAGCGTTCAGAGATGGCAAGTAGAATTATCTGCCATTCATCTCCAACAGAAATCAAAAGGGGCTGTTGTTTGTTTGTTGTTGTGAGTTTAGTTCAAATATACATTGCTGAACACTTTGTAAAACTGACCCACTGGGCAATTATGATGTAGTGGCAAACACAATCAGTATGAAACTCCAAGACATTGATGGAGGCCAAGAATAATCCTCTGCAGTCACAGGCATCAGCGCTGTGACTGGAGATCTGTGAATGAGTTCTGCCCCCACGGGAAGTCAGTGGGGTCTCTGTGCTCATGTATCTCTAATTGTCAGACTCGAGACTTTGCATTTTACCTGGACAGTAATTAAAATACACTGTATTTAAATACAGTGCTTTAAATCGAATTTTAGTAGCAGATGCGCATTCTTTGATTATACTCACCAGCAGGTGAACGTTATCCTTAGCCAGCAGCTGTAATGCTTTGTACATGCTTGCAAAGATCAGTGGGTACGAGTAGCCCCTTAAGCTATTTGTCCATTCCCAAGTCAGGTAACCATAATTATGAACATTAAGGACAGGTCACGACCAACTGAAACGAAAAGCTTCACCCGAGCCATCTGGGTCGAGACCTTCTGTCCCCTTGGGCCAGAACGGTGAGGTGTTTGTCGCTGGTCAAGCCGACACCTTACTGCCACGGACAGCCATACCCGGGCGGGGAAAGCCGTACCCGAGCGTTCCCCTGCCCATGGCACTGCGGAGGCCGCGTCCCCTCCGGCCCGCGGGCAGCGATGAGAGGGCGCGGGGGCCGCGGCAGGCGAAGGATATTTGAAGATCATGCGATGCGCCACCTCCAGCGATTGCCAGTACTCGTCCGGGACGAAGCTGGTCTGGACGAGGAAGCAATTGAGCGTCCGCAGCGCCAGGGTGAGCGCCAGCAGCGGCGCTGGTGCGGCCGCACCTGCGGGGGCGAGGCTGGTACGTCACGGGTCCCGCGGGGCGCCCCCCGCCCGGCCCGGCCCGGCCCCGCCCCGCTTACCGGCGCCTCCCTGCGCGGCGGCCCCGCC
>VYZQ01033582.1:41033-55310 GCA_013400655.1 Mystacornis crossleyi | reverse complement strand
TAGCTTCTTTTCCTTTTAATTAACAACCAATAACGTCTCCCAGTGTAGTATGTATGTTGACTACACTATGTATGTTTCTCTACTGCTGAGGATAGTAAACTTTTCCAGACTTATTCCTACAAATATATTTTATTTGTATAGAAATAAAAACAAATGAAACAAAAAACCAAGCCCCAAACAAAATCACATGCACGTTTTATGTACTCTTGGTTAACACCACATCATTTGTTCTCTGCATTTTTTATTACTCTCAACAGTGAGACACAAATTTTACTTATGATTAGGTACTTGGAGTAACTAATTCAAGAAGATTTGATTTTTTTAATTATTATTGCAAAGCATTGGGGGATTTTTAGTTTCTTTGTAGTCAGTAATCACTTTAAAAGTATTAATAAAACATATATGCTTGCCTTAATCAACAGCTGACAAGATGTTAGAATACCAGAAAGTTATACATGTGGAAAAAAGAAATTATTGGGGAAAAAGCTGGAGCTTTTTCAGCCTGAAGCTATTATTATTATCATTATTCAGCTATTATTATTATTCAGCCTGGAGAAGCGAAGGTTGTGTGGAAATCTCAAGCAACCCTCTAGTATCTGAAGGGGGCCTACAGGGAAGCTGGAAAAGGAGTCTATCAGGAACTCCAGTGATGGGACAAGGAGTAACGGGTACAAATTGAAAGAGGGAAATATTAGATATCAGGAAGAAATTCCTTATTGTGAGGGTGGTGTGACACTGGACCAGGTTTTCAAGGGAGGCTGTGGATGCCCCAGCCCTGGCAGTGTTCAAGGCTAGACTGGATAAGGCCTTGAGCAACCTGGTCTAGTTGGAGATGTCCCTACCTATGGCAGGGGCAGTTGTATCTAGGGGATCCTTAAGGTCCATTCCAACTCCTGAGCAGTTCGAGTCATCAAATTTGGAACTTACGTTACCTATTTATTGAAATGAGGCAATCTCATGTACAGTTGATATAGAAGTATCTCTGAAACAAACAAACAAAAAAAGCCCCAAATATGAAAATTACTCAAGTTTTCTATGAAGACACATAACCCTCTTCCTACTGTATGCAGCTACCCAATAGAGAAATGGGGCATTCTCTGCTATCCCATACAACTCAATAAAGATATAAACCAGAGATGGTGTGACGGTGCTGGTATATGACACTCTAAATGTGATTAACTGCCTTCCCCCTATGTTTTATAAGGTGAAATCTCAAATTAGGATAACCTAGGAAATTGCATACATTTATAAAAATCTGGCTTCTCTTTCTGGCTCTGTAGTAACTAAATTTACAACACATTTTTCAACACATTACTTCATGTACCTGCATCACTTTTCCCATCCCACTGCCCTGAGAAATTATAACAAAGTGAGAATGTTAGATGTCTTTTATACAAACCAAGACAGTTTAAGAAGATGCTACAACTACACACAAGTACAAGCTAAGTGTGATCTAAATAAATGCCCTCTTAGAATCACAGAATGGCTTGAGTTGGAAGGGACCTTAAAGATCATCTAGTCCCAACCCAATTTTGCTTAATAGCGACAACTTGGAGAAGCACTGTAAGGGGGGAGGAAAAAAAAAATCTAATCAAGTGATATAACTCAGTTCCAAACATATTTGACTGACCATTGCCCACTTTCAAGAATTAGACTCAAAACTGCTCATTATGTAAACAAAATGTATCATAAATATTCTACCTACAAAACTGGTTTAGATAGATAGTCAACATAAGGAGAAGTCAGATTACCACATTATTTTGTACTGGCATATACAAACAGGAAAGCTCAGTAATTAAACAAAAAAGTCTCCTTGCATATAGCAAGTAAGCAGCTCTTCCCAACAACAAATGCAGTAAGCTTTAGCAAAACCTAAACTTGTTGAAGTTTTCTTTTTTAATTTAACCTCGACTTCACATATGTAAATATAAAATGACATTTTTAAAATAAACTAAGCACCAATTTGAAAATGTTCTCAATGGTTAATGGTGTTTAAGTCAGATGGACATTGAGGGTAGAGAAAAAGGCAGACAAAGGCCTGGCCAAAACCCCTGAAAGGCAATAGTAAAAAGCAGCATACAAATTTAACTGCTACCATGTACTTGTGGTTGCTGTAAAAGTCAGTATCATCAACACCACAGAGTTGGAAGGGAGTCAAAGATGGACGCTTCTGCGTGGCAGAAGACAGAACCCCACGACGGCAATCAGATGGCAGTGACGGCAGGAAGAGGGTCAACACTGCCCACTTCCTTTCTGTGCCTCCCAAGTGCACAGAAACACCACGGAGAGGTGGGTGAACAAGTGGCTGCAGAACACAGTCTGTGTGTACCTGTGAAAGCATTCATTCTCTTTTACAGTTGCTGAGGTGGAAATAGCTTCAGATTGTTCACACATCCATCAGCCATGACAAAGAACACTGCTATTCAACATTTCACTTCATAAATTAAGGATATAAAGGTATCAGAAATATGTTGGTATCTCACTCTGCTTGCAGGTTTCTACTACTGCTGATAACATCATGATATTGCATTAGAAGGAGACAGCTGACACTAGGAAAAAGGCGAGTCTATCAAGGATGAGAGAAATTGTCCTGACCCTTTTGCAACATAAAGAAACACCCTGTTTATCCTCAGGATTTGGATAAATTAAGCTCTACCCACTCTGAGTACCATCCTTACTACCTCTGAGGTGGTTAGGAAAGAAATTTTTCCCCTTGGTGCAAGACTTCCTTCTCAGGAGCTAAGGAATTCAGTATAAGGTTAATCCAGAAAACTCGGTCTGCCTCTACCTAGCAGGTACACAGAAGAGCTGACACAAGTCGAAAGCCTGTTAAGAGGAATCCTCTCCAAAGTAAGGGAAAAGTATGGTTATAAGAGTATAGCAAGCAAAAAAGCTTGCAAAAACTCCCTTAGAAGAAAACCCAGGTGTCATGGCCACCATCAGCACACAGACTAGCTGGCTATAAACAGGTCCAACTGCAAGGCCACTCCAAACTACAAAGTCCACATAGCAGGTGTAGAGGATTTAATGGCTGATCTGTAACCTCACCGGACACTCCTGACAGAGCCAGATAATCATAAGGCTGCTCTCTGAAGCCAGTGCAGAAGGATGAACACATTTGAAAGACTGCTGTAATTGGCATTTTTCCCTGTAAGTAGAACATTGGAGTTTCTGGTTTAAGGTTGTGGATGTGAGATTTTTGGTGCAGAGCGGTTATGGGAGGAAATGAGGGAGAAAAGGTTTCAGCACAGGTAGACTTACTGAAAGAGCTAGATCAGTGCATTTGTAATTATATACATGGATATTTATGAGCATCCCTATGCACAAGAACATTCAAAGACCTGGAGACACACGTGGAACACTGAAGATAATACAGGCACTTCAGGTAAGTGCTGAGTTTCAATAGGTTTTTACAAACCACCAGTATCAGAACATTGTACAATACTTGAGCTTCAGCACGTGACTGTCTCACATTGGTACGATGCTACCGATTTTTGTGCTGCCACTTGACACTTATCACTCAAAATGAATGAAGACTACTTTGAGAAGGCAAAGTTTTAAAATCTGTCTAATCTCTCAAAAATTTGATTCACCAATTTTTTGAGTTCAAGCTTAAACTTAATGCAGGTGAGAAAGCAAATCATGAAACAAAAGTATTCTGGAGCGTTTAGTAGACCACAAACAATTTATTTTCAACAGTAAGAATCAGTAACTCCTTCAGAACTACTAATACTCAAGATACTGAGCCAGTAACAGAATGTGAGGAGAAACTGTTGATTATTGCTTCAGAATATTATACTAGAGTTTGAACACTGTAAAATTCAAATGCTGTAATTTCATCACAGATCCTTACAGGCCAACTTTAGCCAAAAGTTACAGTCAGAAATCAGAAGGTAATAGGAAACTAGATGTTTTACTGTAAATCCTGACAAAGGCTCTAGGAGAGAGAGACACAAACCCTCTCTTCTTTCCCGTTTCTTTTTTTTCCTATAAAATGGCTAGAACACCTGAGACAGACTGCAAACCCAGCTCATATACTGAAAACTTCCCAGAGCTGTAATGATGTCACCACTTCAGGCTGGTTAGGTCTTTGGATGCTGGTAGATGGCTTTGGTGAATATACCAGCAGTCAGTGCATAAAATTACTTCATTGCTCTCTTTTTTATTTTTCAGTCTACATATCAATCCTTATCTGTCTGGAAACAGTTTGCTATAGGCATAATAACTGAATTTATTGAAATGGTCAATGCTGTGCTATGGCAACAAGAAAAACTCACATAATACTAGATACAGTTTCAGTATTGCTGGAGACTTTATCAAAAGTATTACAATACATCTCACACAAAACAAAGAAGGGCCTTGTTAGAGCATTTCACTGATTTTTCAAAGAAGGAAGTAGTTATTTGGCCTTTTATTTTTTTAAAAGGCTTCAAAAAAGATAAATAATTAGATCACAAAATGCAGTAATCTTAAGTAACTCTAGTTTTGACCTTCTTCACTATACAGCAAACACTAGACCTAACAGGGAAATCCATCAAAATCGATTAGCAGGATTGAGCAGTGTTTTCACTAGTGAACATTGTCGTTCCATCACAATTTGCGGATTATTTTCCTTTTCCTGATACAAAAAGAAACGATTCCAATCTTTCAACAGTCAGAATATGTATAGTAAGAAAGAAATCTTAAAACTTTCATTCTGTCTACATTGAAAGCAAGTAGCAATCATGTTCAGTAAGGCTATCACTTTAAGTGGAAATAACTTACATGTTTCCCAATAAAACGCCCAGCATTCTGCAAGAAGTATGCAATGCTTGGATATGATCCGAATGTAGAAAATATTATCAAACTGTACATGGAAGGTGAACGCAAACCAGATTTCTCAACATAAGTGATATTATGAAAACCATTTTAACAATGCAAAGCTTCCTAAAACACAACATGGTTCAATTTTGTTTGTTTCCACATAGACATTTTCCCATCCAGGAGGACACTATATCACAAGACGGTATTGTCCCAATGTTTTTCAAATTAAGTACATGGCATAATTGGTTTTTACTAAAACTGAGAACAACAACAAAATGTTTAAAGGGCCCTTTTGAATTTCAAGCTGATGTGCTCAAAGTAGAGCACCTTCTGGAGGGCAGGGGGAAGGAGACCTTTTCTTGTTTTAGACATTGGGGGACGGTTTCCTTGTCCTTTGAACTCTTGCCCAGCCACAGGCTATCCAACAGCCACTAATTTTCATTAAGAAGGGAGATTCTGATCTTCCACTGGGTTTCATAAGCAAGACAATATTTGTAAAAGCAAAATGTAAATGTAAGTAAAAGTATGACACTGCCATCAAATTGTGTATCTTGCCTCTAAGAAAATACAGGAGTGTGGACTGACAAGTGAAGTCATCTAACAAAGAGTAAGCTCTACTAAACACATCATGGAATGCTTGAAATATCTACCCACAGAAACCTTAGTTCATAGATACTACTCTGGGCAACGTGCTTTGTCGGCCAAATAAATACTGTTGCCAGACAACTCATTCTTTTTCACTTTTTCACACTATAAAGGTGCTCTTACTACACAGTAGAGCCAGATACTGAGCCATGCCCTGGGACATGATTCACCATGGGGAAGCCTGAAACCAAGTCATCAAGAAACTATCATCTACTACTAGTAGTGAGTTTCTGTGAAAGCTTTCATATTCCTGAGCTCTAGTTACAAGAGCACAAATTATCAAAGTAGCAAGAAAAACACGGACCAAATAAAACAAAGAACCCCACCCTGCAGCCATTGTTTCAGCCTACCACCATTCTATAGCAACCAGTACTGTACTGCATAAAACCCAGTCCAAAATATTTACCCAAGAGTTGGCCTGGCACTAGGAGTCATAGCCAAACAGATATTCAATTTCCAGTTCCATAACAAACCAGCAGGTTTTCGAATGTCCTTGAAAAGAATCACTATAGTAACTCACTCTTATTTTTTAAGTCAAATCTATTTTATACTCCTGGAATACGTAAGTAAAATAAGAAATCCATTTATAATTATTCTTAAGATATTCCAAGCAACATTTAAATAAAAGCTTAAAATTTTAAAAATTGATGACATGTATGCTCTTCACTGGAAGAGGTGACATGAACAAACAAGAGTGAACAAACTTCATCAGTACAATCATAAACTCTAACAGACTCTTCCATTAATACAATAAAATTGAAAGACAGATCACAAATACATGTAATCAAGTAAAATTTACATTTAAGTGCAAATCTGCACTTTAAACTAACACCTATACCGATCTTCTGGATGACAACCCTAGTCCTAGGACTTTCTTCAGTTCTTCCAGGATGCAAACTCTAAAGAAATTTCCCAAACTAATAAGTAACCTACAACAAAATTCTGCAGGACAGACCAGGGCAATAGAGAGCCCTGTTCTACACAGTGTGTAGAGAAAGGAAGAAAGCAGTATCTAGACAGAGGGCATCTTCACAGGAGACAAGAATGAACATGGAATCAGAGGAATGGCTCCCCCGGTAAGAATATCTGTGCTAGAAGATGATCTGAAGAGGAGCTAACTTACAGGGGAGCACACAAGGGAAGAAAGCAGATCTAGAAAATGTAATTAAATATAATATATAATATCAGTTGATAATCTTGAGGGCAAGGCCTGTAACAGAAGGAGATGACCATTTTCCTGAATCATGAAACAAAATGGTTTTACCAAACTACATGTACCTAACACAAGAAAACGTTAAAGTCACGTAGAATAAGAAGGTATGAGAAAAATAGGTGATTGCTGAAAACAAAAAAAGAAGCAATGAACACTGGACTTCATGTCAAAGCAGTTTTTTTTAGTCTTACTAGAGCACCANCTAGGACTTTCTTCAGTTCTTCCAGGATGCAAACTCTAAAGAAATTTCCCAAACTAATAAGTAACCTACAACAAAATTCTGCAGGACAGACCAGGGCAATAGAGAGCCCTGTTCTACACAGTGTGTAGAGAAAGGAAGAAAGCAGTATCTAGACAGAGGGCATCTTCACAGGAGACAAGAATGAACATGGAATCAGAGGAATGGCTCCCCCGGTAAGAATATCTGTGCTAGAAGATGATCTGAAGAGGAGCTAACTTACAGGGGAGCACACAAGGGAAGAAAGCAGATCTAGAAAATGTAATTAAATATAATATATAATATCAGTTGATAATCTTGAGGGCAAGGCCTGTAACAGAAGGAGATGACCATTTTCCTGAATCATGAAACAAAATGGTTTTACCAAACTACATGTACCTAACACAAGAAAACGTTAAAGTCATGTAGAATAAGAAGGTATGAGAAAAATAGGTGATTGCTGAAAACAAAAAAGAAGCAATGAACACTGGACTTCATGTCAAAGCAGTTTTTTTTAGTCTTACTAGAGCACCAAACTAGACAGTAGCAAAAGGCAGAACTGCAATTCAATGACTGAAGGGAACCAATCACATGGAAAACTTATCCCTACGCTGAAAAAAGTTCTGTTACAACCTTATACATCTTCATTACGCAGAAGCTCATAAGGCACGAAACAGTGCAGGAAGACAGTCTGACTGCTACTGCTAGGTCTGAACTGCTACAGAGTTTTACCTCCGTTGACTCAAGTTTACATCTTAGATTATCAAGCTTCCAGACAGGGACAGTTACAGAAAAGCACTAATTTTTACTCACAATAAAGACCTGAGGGGAAGGGGGAATCCCTGCACAAAGTTTAACTACAATTATGAGCCACATGCATGCATCCAGAAAACTATCAATTACCTCTTTGGTTTATCAACCTAACAACCTTAACAGCAGAAATTAACAGGCTTTAGCCTCTTCACAAGATGAAATAAGCATCACTCAATATCTATTCTACATGAAAGTATTTTTCCTAGCCAAAAATCTTGAAAAATCAAGAATTACCTAAATAGTGCTTTATTCAAACACACTTCAGAAGAGGCTTCCATTAGCATGAAGTTCACTTTGGAAGACAGAGCAAACACTCCATGACTTATCTGCTAGATTGGACTTCTCTTAAGTTTATCACAACATTTAGTTTACTACTTCACACTGTGATTTTCAATTCCACCTTCATCAGAACCACTGGTCAAAGCAAGAGTTATTTTCTTTATGCATGCTCTGAATTCTTCATAGCTACAATTTATTTCACTTCATTTATAACAAAGCAACTACTCCAACAGATATTAACACAAAGATAAACTCAGAGCAGTTTCTTATTATCTACAGCCTTACCACAAACACCAGTTCAACTTTTATCACTTCCCAGCTAAGTTTCAGTTTTTGTTACCCCCATTAGATCACAAAAGCATTTAAACACAAAAGCAGAATTTCATTAATCATAAAGCTAGGTTTCCCTCTAAAGTCCTAAAAGTGTGTTCCACTCAACTTGGTTTAACCTCTCTGAAAGAGAAATAGTTTTGACAGAAAAAACACACTTGCACAATCAAAGCAAATCCCTTACATGTTCAGAGGACTAGGGGGGGTTTCAGCTGAAAAGTAATGCTTGTCAATAGCATTTTAGGCAGGGAACAGATTCACACATCAGGAGGGAATTCTTAAAGCCAGTATGTCTGAATTCTATGGACCTAATTAGCCACTAGCTCAAGATGTGACTTATATAAGGAATATTAAAAACACAGCCTAAAACTTCTTCCTGGAATTATTTTCATTACATTATGTTGTCTGTAGACTGTGGTCAGTATCTTAACACAAACTTATAATTAGCACTATCTAGAGAGTACTAAGACTTCATTTGTAAAGACTATTCACGTTGACTCAGTTAAAGGAAAACTGGTCTCCAAATAGTCCTTCTGATGCAAATGAGCAGACCTGCATGCCTGACTTCTTTTCTCCAACCATTTCAATGCAGAACTAGAGCTCAACAGACTCAGTAAAGTGCAATTAGTAATCCCAAACCCCTAACTAATGCCTCAGTGTTTTTATCTCCTCTTCAACTCTGCCTGCTTAGTGGTAGCAATTATTGAAATATATTCTGTTCACTAAAAAGCACAGGCATCAGTCTTCGGGATTCTAATCACCTTTCCAGGCTGACTAAATATTAGTTTAAGCATTTGTTGCAAAGAGAGTTTACTTTCCATACCACAGGTTTGGCAAACTTAAAAGGACAGTGTTTTCAGGTATATTGCCAGCTTCTAGAGGTCTCTACAGTATGAAGAGTTGCACTTGCTAAAACTACTGAAAGTGGTAGAACCCAACTACTGGAGAAGGCACAAGCATTTCTATCATTTAGATGGGGTTTCCTTAACTCCAGACTTGCACTTCCACTACTAGTATCACCCATAACACAATAGGTTACTAATTTTAAAGACAGGTCTTAAAAAAGCATGAGAGCCAGATTTTTAAAAGGTTAGGGGTGAGCAACCATGCAGATAAACTGCACGGGGGTTAAAACCTACAAATTCCCATTTATTGTTGTTTTAACTAGATTTAAATAACAAGCTTGCATAACTAGCATGAAAAGGCTACAAGCTTATGTCATATACCAGTCTTCCCTGTGATGCTTAATGAACCAGAATCAGATCTGTACCCAAAAAGTAAAGACAAAAATTCCATCAACCCTAAAATATCCTGCCTGTTGTACTGTGTACTGTGCAACATTTTCTGTTAATAGATTGCTTACTTGTATTTAAAACCAAAGAAAACAATCTAAAACATAATTAATACATCAAACATACACAGCACAACACAGGGGAAGTCAGTATTAAAAAAAAAAAACCAAAACAAAGTAACACCAAAGACAAGCCCCACCCACATTCTTAAGGGTTATGTCCACTACCTTGTTGCTACGCCTACGTAAGTTTTTTCAGACAAAAAATAATCAAATAGCCATGAAGACTTTTGAAATTCCTTCTTTTTTTAAAACGATGACCATTTAAAACTCTCAGGAGTTACTCTTAACGTAAAGCATGTTATTTCTCTAAGCTTTTTGATTAGACCTTTCTACTTTTGATAACACAGAGGTATTTTAGTCTAGAACAACATTTTCAATCAGAAAACAGAACTACAACAGATCAGTGTTTCTGACAACAATCCCCCAGCCCTCGGGCAATTGCTGTAAAAAATCCACTTGTTCTAAAAAGTGTCTGTCTCAAAATAATTAAATGCAATTCACATTCCTAGCCCACAAACCCTGTTTAGAAAAAACACAACACTTCTCTTCCTCTCATATACAGTTATGAAAGCATACATTAAAGATGAAACCTGATTTTGTCATCAACAATAATTGTAACAGGTCAGACATGGCATCTTAAACCATAAGTCTTTGATGAATTCAAACAGTGATAAACGCACTAGTCTACAGTACCCCTTCATTCCTTCCTCTCACCCAGATCATCCATGCGCAGTTATTTTACATAATAATCAATTCCAGTTAGCACTTTTATTTAAGGAGGAAGTTAAAAAAAAGCTAAACTGTATAAATGCAAATCATTTCTTATCTACAGGTTTCCGAACAACTCTACGCACTTCCTACAAAATCATCCATTCAAACTTATTCCTTTCTGAAAACTTCGGGTGCTACAAGCACAAGACTTAAATCAAGATCAAAACATCATTTTATCTCCTACTGCAAAAGGTCCAAGTCTTTTTACTCTGTTTGTATTCTTGATAAAAAAGAATTAAAAAGAAAAAAGAAAAAGCATCCACAAAACTTGGTAATACTTAGAACAAGGGCAAGGGGAAACATTTCTAGAAAAGTGTTAACATTCTGCTTCATTTTGAATCTGACTGTCAATTTATCTACAAACAAAAACATGATTCACCCCACCTTTCTCTAAAAACTGCAGTATTTTCTTCACTTGCCGAAGTGAGTAGCTGTCTTGTAAGTTAAAGTAGACACAGTAAAGCTTAATCAAGTTTAAATGATGATCAGTATTACAGATATCTTTAGCAAAGGTCTGTACCCAGCAGCACTCCTGAAACATCATTTGAACTACTGATAGTAAATGTGGAGTTTTGGTTTTGTTCATTTATAAGCTTCTCAAGCCACAGAGCTTCTCTCAGCTACTTTCTGAATAAAAAGAACTTTAAAATTTCAGAATAAAATAGCGCAAATTAACCGATTTCTCAGAAGAGCAACAATGGTTAGAATAGGTAAGTACCTAATAAATTTAAAATTATCACTTTGCTCTCAAGCACGAGTCCACAAATTACTTCAGTGAAGATATGAAACCCTCACTCCCAAGAAGTCTTCAGCCTTCCTTACACGGGATAGAGAGAGAGAAATACTCAACTTTGAGCATGTAACAGAAAGTTTTCATTTCTATTTTGGTGGGGTAAAGCAGCTCTGAATGACTTAGTTAACTATTACAGTCAAAGAGAAGTTAAGAAAAAGTCAGTAACAGAACTCAACAACATGCCTTATCCAAGGCTTCTGCTTTTCAATGTCTTACATACCTTACCAAATAATTTGTTTCTAGGTCTCACAAGAGGCAAGTAGACAAGTAGATCTCTAATCCGTTAGGACTAGTCTACTTAATAAAATATTAACAGGAATTCAAACAGATTCTTTTCATGAACCACTTCTCTGAAAAAAAACCTCACACATTTTAATTACTTTAAAAATACTGCCTGACCTTCAAAACAAAGTCACATTTTACAATAAAGTGCAGAGGATCTAATGGAGTTGGAACAATTGTATCTCACCAAAGAATCAGACCTTTCAAACTAATATCAAGGTACATCAGACGGTCACATGCTAATTCCTTTTACTGTCACTGCCTAAACTATACTGTCAGAACTCCAGTCAATTTACATCTGATTTCACTTTTCCTTTGCTTTACCAAAAATATAAATTTCCCTGAACCCTACTATTAAGGTTGGGATTACCCCCTCTGGAAAATCCTGCTCTCTCTTATATAGGGAAGTCACAAGACAAGTCACTTAAACCAGGTTGTTTTCACTGAGGAAATGCCTGAAGAATCACTACAAGGCATCAAGTCTACTGATACATCCAACCAGCAGCTCCTGGATGAGTCTCCGATCTGGGCTACAAAGTTAACCCAGCATGCCAACAACCATGTCTGGACAGTTTTAAATGATTCAGTTTGACCCAGCTCAGGCACACACAACCAAAAGTCATATCCAGGTTACTGCATCTTCACAGATGCCACGCTTGCTGCAGTCCCTACAAAAAGCAAGATGTGCCTTATAGTCAAGCTGAGCCTAGAAAAACAGGGAAACAACAGAGGATTGTCAGCTCTCAAGCAGTCTAGTAAAAGAGCTTTCATTTAAGCTAATAAACAGTACAAATATTAATCACACCATCATCCGGGTTGAAAATATTGCCAAATTTGTGTCAGCTCAGGGTAAGAGTGAAAATAAATGTGAACATTTATAAGTGTAATTATCTGGAAGGAAAATATACTTTATCTATAAAATTGCTGCTGCCAGCTTGATGTAAACGCACCTGCAGTCTTATCAAATGCTTTTAGAACTAGTAGGCTAAAGAGCTCATACACTCAAGGATATTATGCATGCATGTCATTTTTTACTTTCGGTAGTTCAACTGAAATGTCATCACTGACAGTGGCGAGTATGCTTCCATACAGGTTCACAGGATTAACTGCAGAAGTGAGGAGTGAACATAAGCAAAAATATTTTTTCTTTCAATAATAACTATAATGAAGCTGGTAGCTCTTGTGCAAACTCTAGTTAACTACAATATTAAATATGCATGGCTGACCTAAAGAAAGTATCATTTGTTAAACTACTTACTAACAAAATCACAAAAGCACAGTCTGCCATAAACACGAAGGAGACAGGCTGGAGTTAGAATGTACTGGGAATGGACAAACACATTAACAAGACAAAAAGTTCAGCCACAGGCGTTAGCAGTCAACCTGCAATTCCAAGAAGACTGTGCTATGTTCTCGAGCACAATCATGAAGGCTTCTTGACACTGGCTTCAGCCCACCTTTTTGAAAAAGTGACTGTCAGCCAACAGTGATATTGTTAAAACCTAAGCAATGCAAGCAAGGAACTCTAATTATGATAAATCTTGCAATATGTAGGAAATAATCACAGAAAACCGTCATCTTTATGTTCAAGAAACTGTCTGCAATGAGCAGAACTGAAAACACCCGAAGCTGTCGTAGTTCCTAATCTTAGAATGGTTTTCATCACTTTTTCGTGGCTCTGCTAGCAGGTCAGCACCTGGGTGCAGAAACAGGAGCGAGCTCCAAGACCAAGCCAACGTGATTTCTCAGAGGCTTCTGTTAATAAACAACCAGGGCCAGGCCAAGAGCAAGTGTGAATTTCCTCCTTTTCCCCGGGAACACGCACATGATCAGCCTCCACCCTCTAAGCAGGGAGCCCGCTGTCACACACAAACAGGGCTGTAACCTGCGTCCCCAGCCCTCCCCCTACCCCCCCCTCGCCGCTTTCAAACCAGACGCGCAGCACGAACCAGCCAAAGGGAACATGACAAGGGGCAGCGGGAGGGTGTGGTTTGGCTATTACATTTTAATTTTTTTTAAAAGGGCAAAACTCAGCCTCTCGCGGCCCATCAGAAACACCCATTTCATTAGGCAGAGATTAGCCGCTGTGTTTTTCCAGTACAACATGTGAACTCAGGACTACGAACCTGCTCCTGGTATTTACTTTAGGCGGCGGGCTGGCAGCCTGCAGGCTCGGAGAGCCAACGCGCTCCGTCCGTCACGCCCTGGGAAAGCCACCCCGGGGATTGCACCACCAACCCGGAGAGTCTCCGGACTACAAGCGGCAGGTTGCTTTGTAAGAGGCGCCTTCCGCACAAAGACGAATATTTAAAGAAACAAACAAGCTAACAACAAAAAAGCGCCCAGCACCGGGATTCTCAATCCTCCTCCTCCTCCGCCAGCCGCCTGTCGGTACTGTTAAAGTCACAGACAGACACAAAAAAAGCCCATGGAGGTACCCGGTGTCGGGCTCGGGAGAGGGGCAGCTCCTGTATTCTCGCCCTTGCCCGCCCCCTTTCGCCACCTCCATGTCCCAGCGGGTTTTTCCCCTGCCTCGAAGCCGCCTGTCCCGCAGGGTCGGGCCGGCATGTGCCTGCGGGAGGGGAGAGAGGGAGGAGGGGAAGGCGCCGGCCCTGCGCTCCTTTCCTCTCCCCGGCCGCTGCAACCTGCCTTCACCCGGGCACGGCAAGGGGCCCGACCCTCGCTCCCCACCGAGGAGCGGAGCCTCGGCCGCGGCCAGCGCAGAGGAGCCCGAGCCCCCGGCCGGGGCGGGGGGCGGCGCGGGGGCCCGGCTGCCG
>VYZQ01033582.1:22415-40954 GCA_013400655.1 Mystacornis crossleyi | reverse complement strand
AGGAGGCCCTGCGGGAGAGGCGGCGGGAGCCGCGGGTGCCGCCGCGCGGGGCCCGCGGCCGGGCTCTGGCACCAACAAAGAGCCGCCGCGGCCGCGGGAACAAAGACCCTGCGGGCGGATCCCGGCTCGGCCCCGCCGTGGCTTCCCCGCGCTAAGGCGGGCGGGCAGGCGGGAATGTCGCCGCTTCCCAGCCCTCCCTGCCCGCGGGCGGAGGTCAGGGCGCACGGCCCGGGGGGTGGCTCCAGGTCAAGGCCGCCCCCTCGCCCTGCGGCCCCCAGGTCGCCGCGGTGCCGCGGCGTTTCTCGGTACAGTCCGGGGAGCGACGCTCTCCTGCTGCCTCGGGCGCTGCCGCGTTTGATAATGGTTATGGGAGCGCCGCGTGAAAGGAATTGTCTAAAAAGGCTGTATTGACCGAAATTTCCACAGCTTGAGGTGAACCTGATAAGAAGTTAAAGCATCAGATACGTTTTAATGGATTTTAGACACGTCATTTTTCTGTGGTTTCTCACAAAACGTGTCAGTTGGCCCTAAGAGGCATCGCCCATTGTGTAGACGTTGGAATTCAGTCCAGCTCTGGGACTTGGCTTTGTTTCTTAACCCGCAGAAGTCAGTAATACATCCTGATACTTCAGCGGTCATACTTGTTGTGCATTGGGCATCCTCTGAAACTTAGTACTTGAACAATCCTCTTTCGAACTCGGTTGTCCAAGTGTGTATCTTTTTTGTTTCTTCGGGTGGTTTAAAAGGGGGAAATACTGTTTCCTTTTAGCATACCTGGCAAAGTATTTCAAGTTCCTCTTTGCTGAGGGAGTTCGGAGGAGTGAGTTTTGCTGATGAAGTTTTGATTTGGCTGGGTTATTTAAAGAAGGAGACTCCTCAGAGGCCTTGTCTACATTAAGCAATTAAATTATTGTTTTTATCCAGTAGTACAGCACCTGTATAACTACCAGAAGTTCTGGTTTACAGGTGAAGGTCAGTTACACTTTTGCTCTACATACGTAACTGTGCCATATTCAGGCTTTACAGTTCCAAGGACGGAAGGGATCCTGTTTCTTGGGTCCCAAACTTTGGGAGGTGTTGAAAGCCTTTCTGAGAGCCCTTGGAGATCCTAGCCGGGGTGGGGGAGGACATAAAACCTCGAGTTCTTGTAGTGCCATCATACTAAAGCTATACTATATTCCTTTTAGATGTAAAGTGTAGAGAAAAGGAAAAATCAATCGTAACTCTTCTTACATAAAAGAAGGGGGAAAAATAGGCTGATTTTTTTTTTTCAAATCCAGAGTGTGCTACCAGATACCACTGGATGTTTTGCAGTGCCTGCCAGAAACCACATAAAATCTGTGATGTGACAGCTCACTACCCAGGGCAGATATCTGCGTGCTCTGTCACAGATGACATTTACGGAATGTCGTGCTGATTTGTGTGCTTGGTTCTGTCTGGATATTGGTGAAATGGATTGGTTCAATTCACGGGGTGAGAAACAGTGGCTGTATTACTTCAGGATTAGAAAGGGGGCTTAGGTACAGCGTGTGCATAGAGCAACGTTTTACTGTTACAAGCTACAGAGATAAAATTGGTTTTCCTGGGGAACAGATGTGGTTGCTCTGGGAAAACTGGCTACTGAAAGTAGTTGATTTAGCATTGCTGGCATGCCTGGGTTTTCAAATGCCAGGGAGCACCAGGAATAAAATTATCACTGTGCTGGACCCACATGGTGTATATAATCGGCTGAGAATTTATTTCTACTTTAACTGTGTCTAGTCAGCATTTCTAAACCGTAGCTATACTCCAGCCTGAATACAAACAAATCCCTCGAAAGGAGCAGAATTGGAGCAGGCTAATAATGTTTAGATGTCACTTCTCAGAAATCCCCAGTGACTACAATTCTGTGTATTTCTGTGTGGCAGGAGCAATGGAAATGCTACTGATGGTCAGATACCAGCAGCAACTATGCTACTGATTAATTCTGCCATGAGCTGGACGGTGCTGAAGCAGCACTGAAAGAAACCAGGCCTGCTTGTACCTGCTGAACAAGCTGTTGCCATCAACAGTCAAATGACAACATCTTTAGTACAGAATCAGGATTTAAGAAAAATACTAGTGTAGACAAGAATTGAGATGTCTGAGTGAACCAGTGGGACCAGCATACAGAGATTGTACTGTGGAAGGTAAAACGTAAGTCCTGATTTCCTTGGAAAAGCTAATGTGCAGGGAACTAAAGCATGAAATTACAGTGTACCAGCTAGTTTACAGTGGAAAATGTGTGCTGTTTCACTTGCAATCCCTGGTTTTTTTCATAGGGCCATTGCAATGAGAAGTAAAGGAGCTGCTCTAAAGCCTGGAAAGTGACATGATTTATGAATGGAAAGCATTATACACATAAAATGCATTATAAACAGGATTCTGTTTGACTATCATCAAGGCATCTTCCATTTAAGGTAATGCATAAAGTTACTTGAAACCATTAAATTAAATTTTCCTCTGAATTCTTTGTGAGATTTTTATCATTTACACAATGAGAAGACAATCCTATTTGAGGAGTTTCCAATTCAGGCTGTCATTCCTGCAGGTATTCCCACTGAAGCTGGTGGCAGAGTTAGATTTAAGTCTTTAGAAGATCACATGCTTGATAAGAAATAATAGGGTAAGTGAAGCAAAAGAACGGGAAACAAAAACTGCTTTCCTTGCAGGTGATGGTAATTTTTTTTTAATTTCTTTTCTTGCTGAACAGTGTTCTTTTTAAAGGTGCTAAAGATAACTAAGCTACTGTAAGCCATTATTCTGATTGTTTGTTCAGCCTTCAATGTATAATATGCATTTTACAGAACAAATAAGATAAATGCCCTTCCCTGTAGAGCTTGCAAGCTAAATTTTGTCACAGGTGAGAGCACCAGCTAGAAGAGAGAACCATAAAGAAGAAAGATAGATATGTAAGGGAAGGCTTTACAGTCCTCTTCATTCTCTGGAAATCAAGACGTCACAAATGCCCATGTGATTACCTGCCACAAGGGTCTGTCTGCAGCCTGTGCAGCTCCTCTCATTAATCACATTGGCATACATCAGCCCCTGAGGGATCTGATGGTTATGAGCAACAACCACGTACAGGATCCCTTGATTTTTGCTCCTTGGCTAGTGCAGTCCATGCAAACAGTTCTCTTGCATAGGGAAGGTTCGCATGAAGGTAGGGTCATGCTCTGCTGGTCTCCTGGCCGCTCGCCAGCTGCCCATATGGTTGCCAAAATGCAGCATTAATTTTCTGAGGCAGCATGCATCTGATGTATAGTGCCACGCTGTATAAGTCAGCACACTACTGAAAGTTATAAATTCATATATAAGAGTAAAATTATTAAAGTAACCCTTCTCATGGCTTCCCAAGTGTGCATGTGTTTTGAGAGCAGAGGTACCGGAGCTGTAATTTTGCATAATGCAGTGCAAAACCTTATATTAGAGCAACATTAACAAACCTGGGTCGTCAAACTGCAGTCTCTGTATAGACGACACACCCACTGAGGAAAATAAATTATTCAGACTAAGGATTGCAGCTTTGCAAGCAATGTGCTACAAGCACACGCAAATCAGGGAGAGAAAAGAAGTTTTTTAATGCACTCTTATCTCACCTGCAAGAATTGCACACACTGTGTACGTCAAAGTATCAATTTCACAGCTGAATCAGTAAATGTAGTATATATAGGCTACGTGAACAAATTCACGTTACATGAAAAATCTTTACTATGTGTTTAGTTCGTGCTTTTCTTACTGTATGAAGGCAGAAGCCTATATTTAATAACCTTGACCTCTTTGAAATACAAGTAAGAGGGGAAAACAGAGGAAGTGTGGCAAGTTATGTAACTGGGTTTTGGAAATCTTTAGGTTTTTCAGTACAATTATCCTCGCTCTATTTTAAGGGAGGGGGAGGCACAGAACTGTATAAAATGGCAGCTATCTTACTTTTTGATTTATATATGGATGAATTACAAAAACTGTGAAGAAACTCCCCTTAAGGAAGTTGCTTCATTTTCATTATGTACAGATCTTTCAAAGTAATTTATTAATAAAAACTTCTTGGGTCAAAACCTCTAGAGTTACATTTGTACTAATAAAATAGGCAATGTAAGGACTTTTCTGTAGCCCTACAGCCAACTGACCTAGCCTGACCACCTCCATGGTTTAAAATTGTTTTAGTTCTAAAACGGAGTGGCTGCATGCTTATTAAATTGCCTGCTGGAGTCATCGCTGGCACATACTCTTTCCTAGTCCGTGCCCAGGAGTTGTCTATGAGCTATCCATTTCACAGCCAGACTTTGCTAACCATTTAACTTCCAGATAGTTGGGCATGAATGAGTGGATCTGGATGCTGAAATGACCCAGGGGACCATTTAGCAGTAAAGAAAGAGCCTGGTAGCTCTTCTTGTGGATCTGGCTTCAAGGCAGGGTACTCTGCCCTGATGGGGTGCTCCGGCATACCTGTGTTTGTAGGTTCAGAGCACAGACAGCCTTTGTCCTGTCTTTACTGAACTGTGCTGTGATTTGTGTTCAGCAAGGTGGGTGAGGATTAGACTGTCTTGACTGTCTTGTAGCATGTGAGCATTCAGGTTGACTTCATCAAGATGTGTGTTTGTCCTCAGGTGAACAGCTCCTGGAAATCAGAAGCACATGGGAAGAGAGTGGGGTCCCAATAAGAGGGTAGCAGTCAGTGTTATCCTAATACTGCAATATCTGCTGGATTAATTTTCAGATAAATACTGAATGTTTTTCTTGAAAACCCTTTACATCCAGGGAGTGCTTTTCTCAAAGCAGAAGTTTGAGGGGAAATTTAATGACTGGTATACACATTAGATTATCAGATGATGTCTCTTGGCCTTATCCAATATAATCTAAAATGAAATCAGTTAAAGTGAAGTTCAGAGCTCCTACAGGTATGAAAAAAGCTTTCTGATAGTTTTTATTTTTAATTATAAAGCTCTACTTTAAGGTATTTTCTTGCCAACTGCTGTGTTGTGAAAGATGAGAAATTGGCTGGCCATAAGAAGGGAAAGGAAGAAATAGAGTCTATGTAAAATTCTCAAGTGGACCATGGAAATAAACTGACATCTCCTGTCTCCAGAAATGTAGCTAATCTCTCTGTGGCATACAGCATTATTTTTAAAAATAGTAAAGATTCTTAGGTAGAAGTTACGCATTTCTTTTAAACTGAGGGTAGCCCTCCAACCAGTAGTCCAGACTAGCCTATTAGTTACAACAATGTGTAATCATTTCAGGGCTCTTTGAGCAAGATGTAGTGGGTGTTTGGTCATGTAATTAACCTCCTGCCATTGGCCACACATTCTCTCCACCCTGTAATTACATGACTGAAAAAATAACACCTTTCAAAGCATACATTGTATAGAAAATTAAAAGAGCGTTAATTTTAATCTTCCTTCGCATTAACACGATGATTGTAACTTGTATGTACATTTCACTTATTAGCAGAAGTCGTTTGACCACATCTGAGCAGCTTGTTTTAGAAAAGTTTGATTTGGGAGCAAACTGGGTCAGCATGCTTTTGGCTTTTTTGGGTTTTTTTCACTTTTTTAGAGCCAGTCCAAAAGCACAAAACGGATTTTCATGTAGAAATATCCAGTGAGCTGAAAATGTAATGGATATTCATTTCTTTGGTCCAGCAATTGCTGTTCTTTTAACTCATATAACCAGGAAGCTTGTAAGTGAAAACACTGATGTAAACCTGTGAAATGAAAGTGACTGCTCAGCAACCAAAACAAAACAAAACAAAACAAAACAAAACAAAAAAAAAAAAACACAAAAAAAACCAAACAAACAAAAAAAAACACCTACCACCCCAAAGGTCAATCCTTCCCTCTACAAGTTTTCCTTAGTAATGCTTCTGTATTTTTGAGATCTTCATCCTGAACAAGTATGGAATAGAAGAGGAGTTTGTATGTACGAGTGAAAAGTAACAGAAAGCACCAGGGGACTCCTCTGTAGAAACCTGCAGTGGGATTTATATTAGCTAACCTAAATGGTCTAAAAGTTAGAACAAGAGGATAAGTATAGACTCCTCTATTGGTAATGGAGAGAGCAATTGACACATATCTTGTGACAGGATTAAACCATAATTTTAGAAGGGGACAGAGAAGTGAGATGAATCCTCACTTGAGGGTAATGCTGCCGTCCCTCCCCATCCTCAGAGCTTTAGTCTGTTGATTTGACATAGGCTTCACCTCCAAGCCCTCCACTGCTTTAGCCAATGATGCCATTTTTCTATTAGGTGTGGTACAACTGTTTTGGTCATCTCATTTACACGAAGATGAGTCTCTCCATCTGTGTTAAACCAAATGTCTCAAATTAAATGAAGGACCTGGGTTTCAATTTACAGATTTCACAGCTCAGCCCTGCCCAACTGGGTAAGAAAGGAAATAGCCATGGGGGGCATATTAGGAAGTAGATTTACATTGCAGAAATAGAGCTACCTGGGCTACATTTTAAAGTGTATCCTTTTCAGGTGGCTAAACTTGTCTATGTGAAATTCTTTTCTCTGTCACCTCCTTGACAGCTCTCTGTGATGTCTGTGCTCAATACTGCATCTGCCAGCACAGGAATATTCAATAATTACACTTTGAAATAATGGAGCCCTGACTCTTCTCTGTGAGATCAACATTTAATCCCAGGTTGTGCACATTTTTTAATTGCCTTTTTTTTTTTTTTTTGTGTCAGTCACCTTCATCTTTATCCTATGCCACTCCTTTATTGTGGGAAGACATGCAACCAAAATCACAAAGGTACTTCCTTCAGACCTTTCTAAATTCACTACAGTTGTGAAGCTTGCCAAGTTCTAGCACATGGATAAAGTACTTGGTGTGATGTGACCTATGTTAACCACAAACCTCACATTTTTGCCATTTTCCGCATCTTTCCTCTTTCGGTTTGGTCATTATATTCCTTTACTCCTTACTGTGTTTTTGTATGTGCTGGGATTTTCATATTGGTTTGAGGCAGGGACCAGTTTTTTGTGTACATGTACAGCAGTTAGCACAGCTCAAAACAGCAGGAGAAGGTTGCATCACCATGTGATAAGTATTAAAGCTTACTGGAAAGCAAGTGGGACTACCAGACCCTGGTACAATAACCATCAGCATTTTGTATCTTTGGCTCTCTCTCTCCCATGAGTGCAATTTTGTACAATAACAGGGAATGGAAAAATCAGACCATCTCCTGGCCAGTACAGTCAGGCTGACACAATAGCAGCTACACCTTGCTGTTAATGACCCTCATAGGTCAGTTAAGAAATGTGTAAGAGTGTCCTTACTTAATGTTATCCAGCAAGGCACTGTGGAATCTATTCGCTTAAGCAAATCCTAAAGACAGCATACTCTACCTTGTAACGCCTTCAGGGTCAACACCTCCTAGACAAACTTTCTCAAATGCAGTTTTTTTAAGTGCAAAATTTGTCCCTACATTGTTTTCACATTGCAAAAGTGCATTTAGATGTTACCAGACAGAAAAGAAAACCAAACCAATAAAGAGTTTGAAGTAGATTTGACATAAACAAAGTACCGTTTCCAAGGCATATATCCCAAGGAAGTTTATTCAGTCCCAACCCTGCAGGCCAATCACGTGAGAAACCAATAATTCAAAGATGGTTGTAGACAAAGATTGTGGAGGAGTACAGCTCTGTGAGTGAAGGATCTCCTGAATTACATTACTTCTTCTTTTCAAAATGGGAAGATCACCACTTTCTCGCTTTCTGACTAAAGTTAGAAACACATGCACAAAAATAGGCACCTAGATTTATGACCTGTTTTCCAAAATGTCATAAATTCCCAGTCATCAAAGGCACCTTCGAGTCTTCATTTACAAATTTAGACCACAAGGCTTGAAAAATGTATCCTTTGCCTCCCAATAGCACCTATCTTAATATGGGAATTCAACAGAAAGGCTCTGCAAAATTGCTTCACCTGACATGGTTATGGCAGATTGATGTAAACTGCTTAGTGTGACAAATCACCAGTGTCTGGAGGCACTGCTGAAGCTGGAGCGTGCTGCCAGGCTGTGGGTTTTCCCTTCCAGGGGCTCTGCCTGCTCAGCCCTGACCCCAGAGCACAGTGACCAGCTGCTCTGGGCCCAGCAATGCTGTGCTCATTGCTGTGTGTTCCCATGGGGCTGCACTGGCCACTTTGCCTGTTGCTAGCAAGGATGCTGTGGCAGCCGGGAGCTCTGCAAACCTCACTGAGCATGATGCTGAGCCAAGGGGTCAGTCTGGTAGACCTCTCTGGTGCCAGGGTATGCTGCTAGTAGCATTTTACACCTAGGGCAGTGTAGTCATCCCAAGACATGGGCAGTTCAGCGTGAGTAGGGTGTTTTGAAGCCCCAAGCCTGTGTTGAATGTCCTTGCAGTTATTGACCTTAATCTGACACCATCTTGTGAGAAGGCAGAATGATGATACTACATCTCCTTCTCACTTTTGGTTTACAGGCGGCTAAGTAAGCCTCATCTGCAAAGGAGACATAGTATAAAATGCTGTGCTGCAGGCATGGACTGTGGTACAAGTGCCACTGTGCAGAGGGAGCAATGGAAAAACTCATCTATATGAGGGAGAATGAGCAGCAGATTTGTTCTGGCTTGTTTAATGCAAACTGTAGAATTTAATTCAGCTGGTCTTTAGAGTAATTCAGTGACTTATATTTGGTGAAATCTCATATTTCATAACGCCTTGAACTGAAGATGGCAAGAGACAGAGGATAAAGAACCTCATGGGGTTTGTTCCAGCCATTAATCATCCTTGCTGCTGAGAGATGTGTTGTATCCAATGTGCCCAAATCCAGCTTCCAGGCACTAGTACTTGTCACGCTTCTCTGTTTTGTTGAATAGCCCTTTGGTACATTCTATTTTCTCTATTTTAAGACACTCATATCTTACCTGCTGGTTTAAAGAGATACCAATTTATCTTCTTTTTAACAAGCCAAACAGACAACCCTCTCTCTCAGTGTAACACACTTTTTTAGCTTGGAAGTAAGCACTAAGGCTGTTCACTGCACTTGCAAGCATATCCTGACTTTTCAGAAAGGAGATATCCAGCAGAACAACAGTTTGTATTTTCGGCTGTAGGAGCTGGAGCACAGACCAAGTTCTCCAGGGCCTCTTGGCACAAAGGTTAACTCTTCATATATCAGGCTGTACTTCTCGTATCAAGTTCTTCCTGAGCTTCCAGTATTGTATTGTTTCATTTGAGAGTACGTACAAAGCATTACCAAATCAATTTTAAGAAGTGCATATTGAGACAACATTCCTTCATGTGCACAGTAGCATTCTTTCTAGCCATACGTCTTTTTAAAAGAAATAAAATATCTTAAGGAGAAATAAATTCTGTCTGCAGTAGTACAACTAATTTAATTCCTTAAAACCAGGCTTTTAGTGTCTGAAAGTGTAAATAAGCTTCTAATTACTCCCAAATCTCTCTAAATGGAAACAAATACATATAATGTTTGGGGTTTTTTCCCCATGTCAAGCTTTTAGGCCAAGAACTGATATGTTAAGGTACATCAGGGATGGTCTGAAGTTCAATCCTAATGATCTGGGGAGTTGCTTATGAAGGAAATGCTAAAACATCCTTAGGGAAAGCAGTGGTGGTTGTTTGCAATGTCTCTGAAGACTGTGTATATATATGATAACTCTTCTACTGTTAAGGATTATAGGCTGTTCTGTTATTGTTAAACAATATTGCAGGTCAGAGAGGACATTGTTAAAAATTCCTGTGATCCACAGCATTGCCCAGTGGCCAGTTTGGGGTTTCTGTCTCAGACCAAGCTACAGCACATACACTTCAAGAACGAGAAAAATTATGCAGGGATGTGCTTTCAGGAATATTTACAAAATGTTCCAAAGGCCTCGTTACTTGCATTTGTCCCTGGAAAACAGATGTATCGGTGTTACAGCCTTCAGCATTTCAGCAAGGGTAAGAAATTGAAACATTTAAAAGAAAATAGCCATTTCATACTGTCATATACAAATAATATCCTGAGCTCAGGGGGCTCCATTAGACTGAGCAGAGAAAAAAAAAAAAAGTGTTCAGAATTATTCCTTTTAAATATAATTATTTCCCTTAAGAAACATCTTAAAGTGACTGCAACTGCCCAGCCTTGCTCTGATATCCTTACAGCAGCCTGTTGGATTAACTGTACAGGAGATTTAAAAGGGTTATTCTAGGTTCCACACCAGTGGTGGAAAAATAAAATTACACCAGACCCAAACTGAATTAAGTAGTTAAGAACCCAGCCTAACACGTTATAATCACCTTCTTGCTACTGATGTAATGTTTTTCAAGCAAAGCCACCATGATCTTCAGCCCTTAATATAAATGGATTTGCTAGTGACTGTAGCAAAATCAAAATTGAGGCTCACTTGTGGTTCAAGACTTTTTGCAAAGGGATTCGGCACACTTAATGCTCAGTGATAAAACAAAAGCAACACTGAACCTGCAATAGATACACACGGAAGGGATGAGGATAGAATAAAATAAAACCTTGTCCATTTTAGAAGAAAGTTCTTCTTCCCACTCTAATTTTTCTGGTTTGTTTCTGTTCCTTCCTTCCTTCCTTCCTTCCTTCCTTCCTTCCTTCCTTCCTTCCTTCCTTCCTTCCTTCCTATTTTCTTTTACTTGCATTTCTTTGCCTAGCCTTGCCCGTTCTAAAAGACGGTTATATATTTGCTGAGTTCCTCTTTATGAAGAATATAACTCAGCTTATGCCCAGTTATGCCTATGCTTACATATCTTTCCTGACTACAGATGATGTCAGACCTTAATTAGAATGTTTAAAGACTACTCCAGCTGATAACAAGGTGCTCACAGAGGCTGTCTTTACTAAGGGAAAGCCACGCTCACTGCAACTTCTCTGATGTTAAAGAGAGGCTCTCACTCACAGAGGGCACTTCAGTACAAGATCCTCTCCTTGCTGTTCAGAATCAACCCCTGGAAATTATTCTCTTCCTTAATTTAGAAGCAACAGTAGGAAATCCTTTCCATATCACACAATTCCAGTCTCATCCCATGCCGGACCCCACACCCTGTGTGTGGAAAGTCCCACATCCTGGAGCAAGGTGTTTCAGTCACTGTTTCTGCTGCCTGTCTCTGGCCCGCATGGGGCTGCAGTGGGCAGAGTCTGGTGCAGGGCAGGGGGCAGATGATATGCTTCAAGCTCACCGTTACCATATCCTTGGGAGCTGAGAGACACCCAGTCCCTCAGAGTAATGTCAGCTGCAGCAAATATCCTTTCCTTGGCCCTTTCTGGGGAGAGAATGCTGGGTAAAAACTAAGGTTGATCAATCCCCCACATTTACTATACTACGTTTTCTTAGAGGATGAGCATGGCACACACATATGTGAACAATGAGGAAGAGGAGAAGGCACAGATGCATGTTCCAGAGCCTCATGTCGTGCTGTGGTGCATCCTCCATTGCTTGACATTTTCACCACAGTGCCCCAGTCTACCCTGCTTTGGAACTCATCTTGTTCCTGCTCTGAAGTACTTAATGATGTCATGTTCCTGAACAAGTGCCTGTGCTACTCCTTAGACTGAACAGAAGGAAATTCACCTACTGCAGAGGGAGATCCTGATCCTGTCTGATAAAATTTGAATACCCAAGTCAGGCAAACAAGTTCCCTTGTGGGAATACTACTCTTCTCCGACATGCCCAACCAGTCAGTTTGACTGCATTGTTGAAACTGCCATATCTCAGAGTGGGGTATAAATCTGCCACATGAGAAGGTTCAGTGTCCACTGACTACTGAGTCTTTACAGAGCTGGGGAAAGAGTCAGATCATGATCTCAGTCTGATTTTCTCTTTGACAGAGCTTTTCAAAACCATGAGCAAGCCTAATAGCGGCGTATGAAAATTAATCATAATGTGCATCACCTCTATTCATCCAGCTATCAAAACTGGGAGTGAACTTAGAAACTCCCATTGTACAGAGAAGGAAGCAGGTGCTGAGTGACTCAATGAAGCAGAAAGAGGAAGCAAGCTCCTTACTCCTCCTATCCACTCACCCCCTACTACCTGTCTTGCCTCTCTTGGCTGTCATTTCTGAAAGGCGTTAGTAAACACAGCTATTCTTAGCTGTCCCTGGGCAGAGCCCATGGACACCACCCTGAGCTAAATACCTGTCAAGTACCCTAGATATGTCCAGGGACCTAGGCAAGTGCTGATCCAAATAGTTTCCATGTCTGTGGAGAGGATAGAGGGAAGTGCAAGTGCCTTTCCCATATTCAGCAGCAGCAGCAGCCCCAGCATAGCACTTGCCTTGTCAAATTCTCCCAAAAAGGACTGCTTGAGGACCTCCCCACTCACAATCTGTTCCTGTGGTGTACTACTTGCAGGTGAAGAGTTTTGTTACAGAGGGAGGTCAGCAAAAGTGTGTTTGAATCTCAGCAGCAAAAGCTCCACATTCGAAGGCAGGACTCCACCACACTGTTGTGACTTACTTGGTAAAACTTGTGTTACAATCTAAGTAAAAAACCTCAGATTTAGGCACCAAGCAGAGATGAGATCCTAGAAGCTCAGACTATGCCTGAGAGGTCTTGCTGGAAAATGTCTGGAAGAAGACCTAGCAGCAAAGTCCACAATGCCAGCGTGGAAACCAGAATAGATTGCAGAGTCTTAAGGGTTACTCAGATTATGTACTCATTTATGTCAGCAGTGCTGGCAATTTGCCTTCTACATAGTGGCAGTGAGTATCAGCTTAAATCTACTTTGTAGCTCCCTAAAAAATGAATGCATTTTCTTGCAGAGCTTCAAAGAAAAAAAAGGCAAAATAAATACAAATTGACCTGCCTTTTAGACAGCAAGAAATCAGCCAGTTATTTAATTACTAAGTTCAATATAAATAATTCCTTTACCAATACATAATAGTACCCTGACCCTAGCTATCAGATAAGCAAAACCTTAGTCATATGGATGAGAACTGGAAGAGGTAATCAGCAGCAGAGGAGAGGCAATTTTAGGCGTTTTGTGTTTGATTCCCATGGAGAATTTCATATGTCAGCCACATTTTCTAAACAAAAGATTTTTGGCAGTCCTGTGGAAAGTAGTATGTATACAGATAGGCTCATTGGCTTGTTTTCACCCAAGCTTGTTTCGATACAAAGAGATAAATGCATTGTTTTATGAGTGTCTTAAATTTAGACTTTTAGCTGGCACAAGTTAGTGCACTTTCAATGATTCAGGTCTGAATTAAATTCACCAAAGTCAAGGCAATGCACTGCAGTGAAGCTAAACTGATTTACTGATTTGCTGAAAATCTGGTGAATTTTTAAAGCCTCTTTTGTATGATATAAATACAGCGCAAAGTCAGTGTGAAATCGTGGATGCATAAGAATTTTAATATTTGGCTGTAACACATATATATGTGGCTATGTAACTAAAAATGTATGAATATTTGTTTTACTCCCTAGTGTTTGTCACAGGTTTAATGTAAGGGACTACGACTGAGTGACCCAAAGTCTGATCCTTCCTTAAAAGTGACGCTTCTGGTGCCACTTTATCTGTAGATAAAGGTGGGTCCTTGCACAGTACTCATGTTCCCTCTGTATTGTGGGAATTGTAGCCCAGGCAGGTGTAGAAACTCACATAGCTATGACCATCAGCTCCAGCAGTTGTCCATCAGCCTACGCTTCCCTCTGTTCTGACTGTTGTAACAGCCCTTGTCAGGAGCTCCTGACATATCGAATACCCCATCCCCAAGCCTTTAGGTGGAGGAAGAAGAAACATAAAGAGTAAAGACTTAAAAATGAGGTACAGTAGGACAAGAATTGGTCCAGTAAACAGATGCAAAGTAAAGCATGTAGACCTAGGAGGCATGGGCAGAGATAAAGATGACAAACTGTGTCAGGCCAGAGACTAAAGATATAAGAATAATTTTTAAGCAGTTCTGGGGGAAGGCTTCCGCCCAAATCTAAGAACCGCAGCTTTGAAACTGTCTCTGAGTCATAGCTCCTGATGGTCCCTCTCTGTTAATCTACATCTGCAGCCTGCAGAGTCATTCCTTCTCAGCAGTGGCAGTTTCTGAGCAGTTTTCTGTTTGCTCTTCTCTTTGTATTGTGGGTGAATGACGAAATCTGCTTTGTAGAGACTATGTCATGGGACAGTTTCCCTGTAAGAGTACTTGCAGTACTAGTAGTTCTGACAACAGGATGATTTAGCCCTGGTTTTCAGGACAGACAAAGAATTAGTTGGCATTTATGCTTCTATTCCCATCTAAGAGTCACCATGGCTGTGATGTTTTATGCCTTGTTAATCACATTCACCAGCACAATGTTTATTTTCTTCTGTTTGCTCTGACTTCAGACAAAAAGTGGCTTGCTATGGGATTCAAGGAAAGAATGATGTAAATGTGTGTGGATTCATGTAAATAATATTTTCTGCTGCTGCTGGTATTGTGAGATGGTAACAGTTCCATGAATGCAGCTCCTGCTGAAAATAACATAATGGAAGAAACTTCTGCGGTATTTGTTATATTTTTCAACCATTCTCTGTTCTCAACAACACAGAGCTGTGAAGTCCAGATTTCCAGAACAGGAAGATGAGCTTAAGGATTGCAAATCTGCTATATACAGTTTATTGCTTTATGTGAATTTCACTCCTGAGCAGCTTTAAAATATTTTTCACTTGCAAGATGAAATTTCCAATTGACAAACAGCTTGACTTGGAGCCCATTTGAGTGCTAGTAAAACATTGTATATCAGCTGTTTCTGGGGGAAAAAATCACCTTAGTGAAACTTACCTTTAGAATAAACATGCTAAATATCTCTGACGGGCAAATGCTTGGTGATGAATGTTTATCATAGTTCCTTTTTTAAGTAGTGACATCTATTTTTATGCTGAACTTTCTCTACATTGGTGACACAATGTTATCTCAAGACCTTTTAGCCAGATAAGACCACGCCAGTTTCCTCAGAAATGGTCTTCTGTCTGCGGATTTTGTACATAATTGGAGTAGGAAGGCACTGTGGGAATCAGAACACTGACTATTACTTTTTTAAAGCAGAATTCTTAAAAGTTGATGTTAGTTAGGGAGTTGACCTGAAAGTTTTGGGTAACTGATGTGACTTCAAGATAGGCCTCATACCAGATGTGTCAAAATACTTTGGACAAATGCTTTGGAAAGCAAGAAGAGCAGGCCCGAAAAAGAATAAGGAAAATCTAAAATCTCTGTGACTATCTACCTTGGGTAGAGAAAAGTCACAGCACCAAAAAGTACCCCTACCAGCCTGTGACTAGGCATCTTGAATGGAGCTAAAGTCTCTTCAAGAGATGTGATGACCAGCAGATCACCATCTGCCTTATTGGCCGCAATCCTAGGTTTTACTTTGTATGAATCCAGAAGCCTGAAAGAGTTGATATGTTCTCAGACTTCAGCTATCTTCAGAAATTTATTATTCCTGCCCCCACCCCATCCATTCTTCTATGCTATGAAATGCCATGGTCTTTTTATGTTCCCTAATCTGATGTGTGAAAATAGGCATATCAAATGCATGCACATGGCAGGTCAGTCTAGGGAAGGCTTTGCTGTTCAAATAATATTTTATAAACTTGGGTTTTAGAGTCAATTGTATGTTTAAAAGTCTGAAAATAATCAATTATCTACAATTCTTCGTACATAAAGTTTTCAAACTTCTTACCAATTTATAAACATCTCTGAGGATAGAGGCAGGGAAAAACAGCAACTAGATTTTCAAGGTTGCCAATATGATTTTCAAAAGCACAGAGAAGGCTGTGGGTTTAAGTACTCAACCATTCAGCAACATAATTCTAAGAAGAAAGCTTTAATCATTGTTCCTAAGAATCAAATTGTCAGATGGTAGTTTTATTTCAGCACACAGGTTAACATTTTCAATCACAACTTTACAGGTTCTGGCAAAAGTATCCTGCTTTCTAAACACAGGCCATCCCTCTTCTTTGATTCTTTTTAAAATGCATAAGGTAAGATCTGATTATTTTTGAAAAATTCCTATATAATATTGAGGGTCATCTGACTTTGGTATGGCAGTTGTAATTAATTGTAAATTAATTATATTAGAGCCAAACCTGCCAGTGTTTGAAGTCAGTGTCCCTGGCCATCCATGTGTCCACTGACATGGCAGTGAAATCACTGCATAGATGTTGGTGGGTGGCTTAGCCACTTACCTTGGTGTGACTTACAATTTTCTTCCTCACTGCCTCTGCTGTCCTGTTTATCATGCAGATGCTGGAACTGCTCATGCAGCAGTCCCTCCTCTGCTGCCATTCACAAAGGGATGTCTTAAGCAAACCAAAATCTGCAAGACTTTGCTTTCCGCTGCTTGACTGGAAGTCACAGAAGCTCTAGATTCAGACCTGAATAATGAGCAGCACAGGGCCAGGTACAGCAGGCATGGGGAAGACATCTAGAGCAGTATTGTCTCCGGCATCATTCCCTAGGGCAGTCCACCCTTAAAAGAGAGGCTGAGGCTCTTGTCCTGACTCTGCTCTGGGGGTGGTGACAGCTGGCAGAGAGGTGGCAAGAAACAGAGGGTAAGAAAATCTCCCAGTGAGTTGTGAGAAAAACATCCAAACCATAAACCTCAATGCATCTTAACCTGAAGAAAGAGTCTGCAGATAAATCTGGAGCTGCTGTATTGAGAAAGACCTGTAAGGAGAGAGAGCCTTGCTGCAGCCTGCCTGTCCCTAAAGCAAATGATCTTGGACAGCTGCCCCTTGCTTGCTCAGGCAGAGCCGTGTGTGGGCACAAGCACAGGTGTATTTGGTGGCTCCCACAGTGTGATGCAGTTCAGGAGTAGACATGAAGGGCTAGATCCAGGAGAGTTCAGGTGGCTAAAACCAGGGCATATAAAATCTTGCATCTGAACCAGTGTCGAGGGGCTTGGTTGCCTAGAGGGAGCACAGGAAAGGGTCAGTGGCTCAGAACAGCACACACATCAGCCAATGCAAGTGTGCTGCTGCCAAGTGTAGAAACACTGGATACAGCTGCCTTTTCATACTCTTTCAAAAACATCACCGTGCTTGCTGCTTGTAGCTAAAAGTTGATGAAGAGTGTGCATCTCCTATGTGTAAAATAAATTGGTGGCTAAGGAAACTATGAAAGTACAGAAGGCTTCACACACTCAGAGGCTTGCAAGCACTAAAGCACTGCACTGCATTCTGCTTAAAGGAAAGTTGCTCAGTACTTTAACATTGGCATGCTGTTATGTCAAAAACTTATAATTTGGGGTGTGAGTATACAAGTATTCATTTGATTTTATATCTGTGTTTCTAATTTCTGGGATGAAGATTGGTGCTTCTGGCCCACTTTATGAATTCTGAATGCCATCTGTATTCCAAAATATCTAAACAACGACTGCTCATTAGATGCACTAAGAAAGTGCTAGTATTTTACAGAAATTGTTGCATTCATTTCACTGAAGTGACAGGCAGAGCATACTCCTGTTTTTTTGGTCCCCGTCTGTCGTCTACTCTGAGCAGCAGAGGGGGGAACTAGGAGGTTCGCAGAGGTTCCTTGCACCCTCAACTGTTCTGTGATTCTGTGACTTGGTGATTTTATGCATAAACTACTGGTTGAGGAAAATGCTGTTTTCTAGCTATGTTTCATTTTAGCCTTTATCTGTTTGTACAACTAAATTTGCTTCTGAATCAACAGCAAAGTGAAGATGCTGATATAAAAAGAAAGACAGATATTTTCACAATTTCTGAAGAGAGTGGAAATGAGAGAAATCACAGTTGCTTCACTTTCACCAAAAGGAGAAGTAAAAACCACAGGGGAAACCATCAAAACCAGTGGTGTCACATCTTCCTGTATATAAGTGTTAGGTCTCTTACTGTTAACTCTCAGTGAGTATCTGGTGCATTTATTTAATCTGATTACCTGTTGGAAGACAGCTGTCAAATACAGACTTCTACAAACCATCTTTTGTTTATGGTGAAGACATCCTCTCTCCTGCTCAAAGCCTAAATTCTACCAATTTGATTAAAAAAAAAAAGAAAAAATAATGCTCTTTGTCATTTAAAAGATAAAAATGAAGATAAAGGAGGGGTAATTTAAACTACCTTTGTATCACATCTGAACTCAACGATATATCTTTCCTCTCTGGAAAATTTTGCTTCACCCACCTGAAGTTAAATCATAAGAACAGTGAATCAAATTTCAATCCTTTTTAATTTGTCAGAACTATGATTTTGCTTTCAAAATTTGTATTGCTATGTCTTCTGAGATCAATTTAAAAGATAAGTTTTGGTTTCTTTTTGACCCTTTGCCAGTTGCTTGCAGAGGGGTGACTGCCAAATTCCTCAGCGGAGCACTGGTGCCTGCTGGGTCCACTGTGCCCACCAGCTGCCGTGGTCCCCAGCCAGCAGCCACTCGCTGTGGCCCCTCCACTGAAACCAGGGTGACCTGCCTGGCCTGAGCAGCCCATCGGGCACTACGCCATCCCTTCCTCTACTGGGAGTCCCCAGCACTGGGCAGATGTGGAGGTTGGTGTGGGTAGGCTTTGCTCTTCCCCTACTGCTCACAGGTGTG
>VYZQ01033582.1:0-22369 GCA_013400655.1 Mystacornis crossleyi | reverse complement strand
ATAGAAATCTGCCAGTCCTTTCAATGTGGCATCTATATAGCACTTCTTGTCAACACGTCTCTAAGTGCTTCCCTGCCTTTGATTCCAGATCCTTGTCTGCTCTTTTTTTTTTTTTTTTTCACGCCTTGCTATCAGCCTTCCAGTAAAGGAAGATCTGCACTATGATGGTTTTCAAACCCAGGACTATTTTTAAAGGTTGGAGAGCAATATGACTCCTTCTAAGATATACAGGAGTGTAAGGCTTGGAGTTATTAAAATGAGCCCCTTTTTTCTATTTCGGTTTTTTTTTCCTAAGCATTCTGAGTGTCCCCGGTAGCCTTCCTTTTATTTCTGTAGTGTCACTGGGACAGGGCATGAGCCAAAGGGGAGCGCTGGGGGCCAGTTTTGCCTGTGCCCTTTCCTCCTGACTGTAAAATAGCATCCACACAGCGCATTGCTGCAGTGACAGCCACCACCTGGGGAGAGGACTCAGTGGCTACCAAGCACATATGGGAGTGGGAAGGCAGGTGAGGAGATGCACACACCTCCCTGGTGCTGATCCATGAAATGCATAAGGCTGTGGGTCATGTCTTAACATGCTGACCCCAGCATCCCTCTCTTGGGCTTCAGCTCTCAGTAGCTGTACCCTGCTGTGCAGAGGTAGCTCCTTCTGCATGCTGATGAGCAGTGCTCAAGACAGGTGTGCTTGTTTCTGGGCTGCGTTCCGGCTGGGCTCGTGTCAAGTGCAGCAGGGCATACTGGAGGTTTACAGCTCTCAGTGTGCATCCACCAGCATGCTGCTGCCCACAGTCCCACTGTCTGTCACCTCCTGAGGTCACACACGTGCACCCTTTCCACGTACAAGACTGTTCACACACATCAGCAAGAGGCTCGCTACCCAACAGACAATGTTGGCTCATTTTTACGTTTTTTTTCCACCAGGGCTTGTGTGCCAGTGCTGGCAGCCACAGTGCAGGTCAGCAAAGGGGTTGTCGAAAATAGTCCCATGCCAGAGCACAGACACTGGCTATCTTATTCCTTGCGCTGTAGGAAAGCCTGCTTTCAACTCTTTCCTGTTCTCTCATCTGGTTCGTCTGGTGCACCATGACTTGCACATCTGAGCAGCCCCTGAGGAAGGGCTCAGGACTTCGTATTGCTCAGGTGTAGGCTCAGGTCCCTGCATTCCCATGGGCTGTGCTCCGTGCCAGCCCATCTGTGTCTCCTCCTGGGAGCCACTGAGGGCATGAGCAGCAGGGGATGAGGAGAGTCCCATAACAGAGGACAGGGAGGCTGCGGTGCAGACAGGTGTCAGTGAGAAAGGAGACTGTGGCAAGCACAAGTTTCACCAAGACTGTGGCAAAAAAATAGGTTCATGATGTAGCCGAGTAGGGAAGTAACAGGAGGAAAGGGAGAGACATGGACAAACAGAAAGATTCAGAAGCAGGGGTAAAGGGGGAGCAAAAAGGACAGAAGAGGGAAAGAGAAAAGCTGGTGAGAAGACAAATAGTAATAAATAGTATTACAAATAAGTAAATGTCAATAGCAATCTGCTCAGAGTACTGGGCAAAGGATGATGAACTTGCAATCAATTAGAGGTGGTGAATAAGCTGTGTATTAGAGTCAGCCAGCCAGCACACAATCAATCAATAGCAATGCAGAATCGGAGGATGGGGAAAAATTCTAATAGCAGACAGGTAACACATACATTGCCCTCTTGGTTGGATGCTCCTAGGAGGACCATAGGCTTGCACGTCTGGAAGTCAGAGGCATGAGGAGAGGGAGCGTGCTGACAGAGTACTCTTGCACATCAAAGAGGTGTCAAGCTGGAATGGCTGTCAGGATACTCATACAGATTCTCTATCAGATTTCAGATGCGCTTTGAATTCATGCCACACCTTGAGGAAGAATACAGAGGGCTGTCCATACAGTTTTCTCTCTCTGGAAGACATTGGCAGGTAAGACTGGAGCACTTAGTGGCGAAAGGTCAGCTCTGATAAATGACTGGATTGTGGCTGGAATTTCGAGACTCTCCTCCACCCCCCACCCCCCAATATATATGCAGAGAATTGCAACTACCTTTTTTACTAATCTTGCCCAAAGAATAATGTTCAGATGGTGCACATAAAATCAATCTAACTGACAGTGGCCAAGAAAGCATAGCCTAGATGTCCCTATAACTGCATCATTCCCCCACCTGGTCCTTAAAAGTGCTGGCATGCAATGCATCCTCCAGGAGTTTGGATCTAATAGTTCCACATAAAACAGGGAGGACATAATTAATCTGCGAAGAAATATCTGCTGATCAGGATAATATAGGTCATTATAAATACAAGAAAAATGATAAAATAATCTGCAGTATTTTTTTTTAGTTACAAATTTTACCCATAGGGCCTGACCTGAGTGCCTAAAACACATCTTTGAAAGACATCCTCTCCCATCTTAGTTTTAATCTGTAACTCCACTGGATTGCTGCCATGCTCCCAGAAGTGTGCTACATGGCATATGCATGTCTGTTGCACTATCTCCCAAAATGTGTCAAAAAGACACATATTTTATAGAACATGCCAATAGCAACCTGACATCCTGTATCATCCTGTCCTCCTCCCAGCCAGTGCTTTCGAGCTGTGGGGTTTGCCTGCAGGAGACACCTGAGCACAGCACCCTCACCTCCTCCCGCCCTTCTGTGCACCAAGCCTTGCCATATGTACCATACCAAATAACGAATGACGAAGGGCTGGGATATATTATCCAAGGAGGGAAAGAAAGCTCAGTCTGATGAACAATTTTCCATATGAGCCATAACACATGGCAAACCTCTGCAGAAAGGAGCAGCAGTTGTCTTCTCACAGTGTGGTTTTGTTGCAGTGACCTATTCCAGCTCATCTAAATGATGGGGTGAGTGAAGGCTAGCTTGAGTTTTCTTACGTGCCATTCATGTTGCATGGCTCTTTTGCATCTTGTGCATGCTCACAGGAGATCTTGTCTTTAGATTGTTGACTTCTAAAGTGCTGAGAAATGCTGTCTGAATACTGAGCTGTCAGTGGGAAAGAAGCTGTGCTGTCAGGCTCTAAGATGCTTTAATGCTCTTTATCATGACGTGTCCTTGAAGCTGCACAAAACAGCTGCTGCTGAACAGCTTCTCAAGACCTCAGCTCACAGGAGTCACAGCATCTCTGCCTCACCACCTGCTCTGGCTGACTCTGGGTCAGCAGCGTGCTTTGGCATTTTGCACTGAGAAACTTGAACAAGACAGAAAGCCTGGAATGATGCTGTGCAAGTCGGCAGCATGGCTGCTGCTCCCCACAAGCACCAGCTGGAATGATACTAAGTGTACCTGGCAGGAAAAATGCAGCCACCTTTTTGTTTGCCTCTATACCACAGGTAAAGTTCACCTGGAAGGATATTGGTCCCACATTTCATGGCAGACCTGGAGGCTCCCCCTGCACAGGTACCAGTCAGCATCCTAGGAGAATGACCCTGGAAGCTGTGAGAGCAAGGTAGATGTGGTCTCCACTTCTGTGTGCTCACAGGCTTCTGTAAACCTGATCCTGCCAAGCACTAAACAACGTGTGAGACCTATATGGTACTCTTTAGTAACCTGTATTTCACACAGTTTGTGTGTAATTAAGATCAAAAGCAGTGGATCCTTTTTTCCTGCTCCATACAGCTGATAACAAACATTTCTCTTGCTTTTGGGGAAAGGTGAAAAACTCAAATTTTCCTGGAATCCACAGTTTTTCTCTTGGTGACTAGCCCTTTGAATGTGTGTCCAAGGAAAAAAGAAGTGGTGTTTTGTGTCTTGTTACAGTGTGGAGCTGTATGATGGCGTATTGCTTATGAGTTATGTCTAAGGTGCAAGAAAATACTTGTGTGTCAGTAAAGCAAACTGCCATCCTGGTTACAGCTGCTTGATGGATGACAGACTGCAGGAGTACAGAAGAAAAGGAGAAGGCTGTGACCCAGGAATTAGGGGCTCCTTTCTAGTGGCAAAGAAATATAACAGAAAGGGGCAGTCAGTGGCCCAGCACAGTGAGTTGAAAGGCCAGAGCATAGCCCAGAGTGGAAAGTATGGCCTTGCAGAGAGTTACCATTTTTCGGACTATACTTTCTCCCACAGTCCATCAGAACAGGGAGAGAAAGAAGAAAAAAAAAAATTCTGTTTTCCCTATCAGAGCCCTGATACATCTCCGCAGACAGCATCGTCCTCCTTCTTGGCAGTCAGATCTTTTTTCTCTCCCAATTAAAGAGCCTCTGGAGAGCAACTAAAATGAACAACTTCACTAGAGCAGCTTAGGACAGCACGTGCCGCCCTACATGGCCAGATTGAAATCTGAACTTCTGCCCCTTCCATGCGCATGAGTTCATATTTTGGCAAGGCTGTAGAGTTTCTAAACAATTATATGTTTAGTTGACTGGTTTGAAAGGGGAAGCCACTCCAGACGAGTAAATAAGATACAGAGATAAGTTTCTTGAGAAATTAAGGTCTCAATGAATACACAAATATACAAAGGATGTATAAATAATGACATTTATAAATAGTATACTAGTGTACCATTATTCATACTAGCTTTCTTCTCCAGTTACTGTTTAAAAGAAAATTGTTCCATAAGCATATTTTTCTTAACTGTATTCGAGATGGCCAACATGATGGCTTGAAATCATTAGAACACACAATAAAAAGATGCTGCTTCCCTACAATAAAAAGAAACATTCCTATAAAATGTCTTTCATTTTCATTTCATGCGTTCAGGGAAGTTATTATTCTTGTTCACCATAAAACAATAGTTTGTCCTGTTTTTCTCTTGCTAGTAGCAGGGAGCAATGTCAGTTCCCAGTGTAGTTCACCTTCTCTCACTGTCCTCAACACCACAGCCTGTGGTTACTGTGGGGACAAATAGGAAAGGAGCAACCAAAATAAGATGCAGCCCCTCTGTACTTTTCAGCCACTCCATTAGAAAGCCCAACTCAGAGACATTCTTGGGGGTTTTATCTGGTTGTTGAAATATAATCTGGAATAAAATAGAAATCTGTGTGTTATAATGCCCTGTAGACCTGTGTAGGTCTCACTGGTCAATTTTACACATGGATGGTGCCAAACTCACACTCCTTGTGCAGTAGGAGAAAGCTTTGCAGATGCTTTCAAAGTCGGCTATAAAGCCCAAGGGACAGGCCAGCAGAGCACCTCTGAAACACCTAACACAGGTAACTTCCTCAAGGGCACACAAGAAATCGGTAGCAGAACTGATTTTGAAAGTTAGAGCATCAAACTTACATCCATCTTCCTAACTGGTCTTTTTCTGGCAAATAATAGGGCAATATATCATTAACTGGAAGGTGATGGCTAGCGATTTTCAGAGTACACTATTCATTACTATTATGTTTCATGGTTTGAGTTCCAGTTTGAGACAAAAGGTCTAATTTTCAGAAGAAAATAAACTCAATTGCTGACAAGCAGATGTTTTAGATTCTGTTAAAGTGGATACTTCAAGTATGAGGCAGCCAAAAATCGCTAACCTGGTTTGCAAATCTTTCTGCCTTTCAGGCATCATTCGCCTAAAAAAGAAAAAAAAATTAAAAGCAAGAAAAGAAACAGAATTTCATTCATTTTAAGAAGCTTATGATGTCACATGTGAAATGTCAACAGATAGCAACTTAGACTAATCCCTAAAAGATGACCTACTTGAAGGTGTTTGACATACCAGGCAGTCTCTCTATACTGCATCAATGAATGACATTTTTATGAAGCCAGATTTTAAATGCATCAGATTTTGTGCTAACCAGATGATTTACTGTTGGATCAAACATTGATTTCCCAGTCTAATATTTAAGACAGAGAGTGTTGAAGACACAATAATCTCACAATAACCTACAGACCTGAAGCTTTCATAGTCCTTTAATTCATTTTTATCTGATCTCTCCTTTTTTAATATTAGATATGAAATGAGAATTTTCTTATAATTGCTTTTCTTTCCACAGAGGTCTAACTCCTTCCAGGTTGATGTGTTTTTTTGGTTTTTTTTTCCCTACAATCAAGGGAGTGTTAGCCACAGACTCTGGTGGGAGCAGAAATATAACCTTAACAGATACGGCTCAAAATTACAATGAAATATATATTATGTGGATAATTTTAGGGAAAAAGAAAATTCCACCAAGTCTAAACCTTTCAAATAATCAGGGAGGATTTTTTTCTCCCAGCGGAGGTATTTTTCCATGTGACACCGAACCCAAGAGATTGGAGATTACTTCAAGATAATAAAGATGTTTGCTGAGCAAAATTCAGCCCTGCCCAGAAGGCCAGCCCAAGGTCCTAAATGGTCTATAGGCTTTGTTCTGACTCCTGACTGTCTATGCAAATAAAATGAGCAGGCATGCCTGCACCGAGGCTGGGAAAGGGCAGGGACCAAGTGTGACTGTACAGGCCATTCATTTCATGCTCTTGTCTTCTTAATTTTCTCATTTCATCACTGCTTTTTGGCTTAAAGTTAATGACTCCTGGATGTGCCTGTAAGAAATCTGCCAATTAAGAGGTATTTGGTTGGGAATGGTTGCAGAGATCCCCTGGAGGTGCTGAGAGAGGGGTTTTGACACCCATTAGTGCAACCTGTGTGTGGCCTGATGGGATGCACTGGAAATCAAATCAAACATCACTGCAGCCCCCTGACACACTCCCATGCCACAGGGGTGGATAGGGATAAGTGCTCAGTAGCACGTGAAAGTAATTCTTATTTTAGCTGCAGGTTACTAGGTACGGAAACCTGTTCCTCTGTGTGCTGCCTGGTATGGAGACTCTTGAGAGAGGCAGATTCCAGGACCTGCCACTGATGGTTTAGTGAAAATGGAAAAGGTTGGTGAAAACGTAATGGAGTCAGCACTGCAGGATTAGGATCTTCCAAAAGGCAAGATCATTTTGGGAATGTTTATGTGACAAGGTTATATGTCTAGCATATTTTATAGCATTAAAAAAAAGAAAACCACCAAGCAATCACAGTAAAGATGATGCACTAAATAAAGCATAATTAATAAGTGCAAACCAGCTATATTGACAGTGACTACTACACAGATCAACTTTGTATTCAGGGACAGCTTCCAAACCTAAGTGAGAATCAGGGGACATAAACAAATCTTGCAATGCAGAGTCAGATTTATGGTGGTTTAATTTCTTGCCTGTGTCTGTTGGCTTCAATTAAAACTGAAAAGCAAGTGAGAATGGACACAATCTCTTCTTTAAAATGCAGAAGGAGTACAGAAAAATGAGGCCTTCTGGAATGTTACTAGCTGTTCTCCACCTCCACAAAGGGAGAATGCTTATTACACATCACTACTACATTTTTCAATAAAAGGAAAGCCTGGCACTTTTGTGAATGGTATGAATATTTTATTGATCTTATCCACCCACTGTGGATCTGACAGAAATAACTTTTTAACCTAAAAGAATATTAAAAGAAGAAAAATAAAACTGAAACACCAGATAAGCAATTGTCAGAAAAATTGGGACTTATGTATTTATCACATTAAATGAAATTATACTGGATCTTTACTATGATAAGCAGTTATCAAGGTGGTCTCACCTGCACCTACTTGGATTTTGCCCATATTTTACAGAAGGTGTGTTAATATTTTACAGGCATTTTTCTGCACACAAAGGAAAAGCACATGGGAATAGAAAATAGTAATAGATATAGTAATAGTGGGATAGAAAATCTTGTAAGCCTGTAATAATGGAAAGCTCAACAAAGCTTGCAGTAGACAACAAGTATGGATGAGAAAACAAAGCAGCCTATTTATTATAATACTACAATTATCCAGGCTGCAGGATCAATATTAGACAGGCTAGCTGGTTATTTTCCTTAGGTCTTCCTATAATCCTCTGACTTTCTGTGAGATGAACTCCAACTGTTCAAATGAACCAGGGAAAACCTGCTCTAGTGTCTGTGATGGTATACATTCTGGGGGCCCTTCACCTGTGGCACCCTCTTAGTATTGCCGGCACAATCAAGAAGAAGGCATGGATTCTTTTCCCTCTTTTCAAATCATGGTCTAATTTCTGGAGAGAGTACTCCTTATGACCTTGTGTGAACTGGAATTTTACTGACAACTTGCTTATTTTGGGAACAGCAGAGAAAGCGTGTGCTGGTAATTTTGCTTGACTGCAGAATTGTGTTCACCTTTGAGTCTTCTTCAGAAGATATGGCTTTTGGTTTGTTTAGTTGTGCCAATATTCCCTTATGGCTAAGAAATAGATAAAAATTCAGATGTGTGCAGTGAAATACTAGGTTTAATCCTTTTTGCTAGCAAAGGTCTCTTATAAAAGATAGGAAGCAAATACAAATTTTAATTGCACTCTTTGAGACAAATAATAATGCAATCTTGGCTTTCTTATATATTAAATTTCTACTGTAAGAGGTAAGGTTGGGCATACTCTCATATATACTGAAACACTTATGTATGTATGCCTACATATACATACACACATAGTGGACAGATATGTGCATGTGTATTTGTACATAAGAGTAAATGCACAGGACAGTGTCAGTGTGATCTTCTCTCCCTCAGATATTTATGAACTTTTTAAGTTGTTAAAGAAGATGAAAAATACATGCCCTAAGAAAGGATGTGAAGTCACTCAGACTTAGTGTTGTACTGAAGATTGGGCTACTCAGCGTAGGAAAAAAAAAAAAAAAGAAAGAAATTACCAGACTTGTTTTTTTGGTGAAGACACTCTTTTCCCAAATCATTACATGAACTGGGAACCAGTTAAATTAAACCATCCTCTCAGCTTTGCCAGTGTCTGAAACGGAGGTCAGAACTGAATGAAAAGTGAAAGTCATTACTCTTTGGGGTGGAGCCAAGATGGGAGATGTTACTCACATCTCTACTTGCGGCAAACTGCATGAATTATGAGTGGGAGTGAGCCCCTGAGGACATTCTGCATTTTTCAATTCTCTCAGCCCCTGTCCTCTCTGAACAGACAGAAGTTTTGCAGAGCCGTGCTGCAAAATTTATCAGTGATGACATTTTGTAGGCAGAAAAAAAGGATGCTGAAATACAAACCTTTTTTTAAATGTATGCTTATACATAGAAACACACATACTGTATAAATAATATTTTATTTATTTATTTACATAAATTAAAGTTACTTCAAAACCAGGCTTTGCATGGAAACATGATAGACTTTCCAGGGAACATTATAGTGCAGTTGAGCTGGCCACTAAGACAGCTTTTGAAGTATCTCTTGAAAGTTATCTGGTTTTGTCAATTTAATGTCGTTGTTCCCTGATTGGAATAATCAGATTTCTGAGCACTTGGTTTTCTGGAGGATGGTTTGGTTTTGTTATTTAATATCAGACTGCAAAGTTTGCTTAGCAGTTTTGGGGTTTTGATTGGTTAAAGTATTTTTAAGGATTTTTTTAAGGGCATGCTTCTAGTTCATCTGTTTTAGTTAATGCTGCACAAGTTCCTGATAAATCCATGCCAGGTGTGTTGGTAATTTTCTGCTCCTAAAACTTTCTGCAGCTGGGAAATGAAGTCTCCCAGCAGCAGCCTCACTCCATCTTTTGTGTAAGTGTGCAGTGAGTGGGGTCAAATGGAAGGGCTATGGTCAATGGAGGGTTCAGAGCAAAGTAAAGATAACCTAAATATTTGATGATAAACAAACCAGCAAACAATATCCAGAAATGTGTGGGTGAATGCCATTATGAAATCCCACAAAGACTGATTTATTCTGGACTAAGTTGGAATACCCCACATGTTTCCAAATAGCCCAAATATTCCTAATTTCTGCCAGGTTTTTGGCCATATGCAGGAAGAAGAATCTCTGAAGATTGTTTCAGAGACAATAAATGAGGCTAGGACTCCCTAACAGGAAAAAGGTAATGAAAAATGCCTCTAATTGAAATTGTTTGGTTTTCCTTGCTTCAGGAAGAAGGGCAGTGACTCTGGATCAGACCAGGGGTCACCACAGCCCGTTGCATTGCCTTGGACAAGAAGTCAAGGTGCCTAGGGGCTTGCATACAGTGATTTTTTTTTTAAATAATTTCCCAGCTTCCAACGATTTCTGGGTTTCCGTAAGCAAGAGAAGGTTCATCTGTATTTAATTCTCAGTGGAAAGTCCATGGAAGAAAAATCACTTCTCAAGCCCCCTTCACCCCCGTCAAGGTATGTCATTATCCAAAGGGTTGGACATGAGCTTCTGTTGCAGTTTTGTTCTTGCAGTGGTTGGAACATTTGCAGTTCTTGGCAAGGGCCATTGACTTACCAATGATTCAACCTCCAGTAATCAGCATAGTGGCAAAACTGTTCTGTGGCAGCTCAGGGACAAACTTACAAATCCTACCAGCACCTCCCTTGCTTGTCCATTTTCTTCCTGTTTATGAGGTGGGAGGAATGATGTGAAGCCTTCTTCTGACATTTAAGTACATGATCTGATGAGTTATTTCTGAAAAACACCCAAAATAAAAAGAATGATGAGAAGGCACTTGGTTCTTCCTACTAGTCAGCTGTAGCAACTTTTTATCTCCTACCCTATTCTAAGCTTCTACATTAATAAATTCCCTACTCTTAGCATTTAGACTAATTATGTGTTTCACAGTTAACATTTATGTTACTGCATTTTGCTTATATTTTGGATTTTTTTGGAGAGTCTGATCTCTGCTTCTAAAACAGAAGTCATCTTATATGCAATGGCTCCAAATCAGTTGCTTTGGATTGCCCCCAGTCCGTGCTTCTGTCTGTCCAGAAATGAAATTTTGGGTACCTGGCACTGTGACGAGAATATGTATTAAATTTAAATATGTATTATATTAATCCACTTAGCAGCCTAAAGAGACTCTCCTGATTGGAGTGCTCATGTTTTATAACATTTTCTCAGCAGATCTGCAAGCTTTTTGTCTGTAGGTCTTTGACTGGACCTCTCATAGCCTTTTCTTGCCATCTTCACACCAGTGTTGTGGTTTCTGGATATTGCTGCTCTGCTCTATATGCAGGTTTGGACCCAGGGACTTGCTTTTCTATTTGCACACTCCCAAGGCATGAACTGTGACCATACTTCTCCTTGCCTGCTGGCAACATGCCTCAGTTCCCAATCGTGTTAGTGCCTGGATTCACTCAGGCACAGCATGAACAGTATGGCTCCACTGCTCTGTTTGCACCTGCAGAGGCAGAATCCAACTTCCACACCTGAACTGCATCCTAACTGAACCCAAGTACAGGTCCTGACACGGACATATCACAACACAAGTCCATGCAATTGGCTGTCACTTGAAACCTATAGAATAGTACAGTCTGCGATATCAGCCCACACAATTATTTCAGCACCTTGTATAAACCCTTTTGGATTAACTCCCTCAGATGAGCCTAAGAAAAGCCAACGGCAATGACATGTGGTACAAAGTGTTTTGCTCCTCTTGGGGCAAAGGAGTTGGACTGCATTACAAGCTGGGACAAAGCACAGCCCTTGAATACAACAACGATTCTTTATGGGAGCATGTCTTATTACCCTGTTTGTCTAGAGGCAGTTGACCTCTTCTGAAAAGGAAGGAGAGGCAAGAGCATTAATGATGACCGACAGTACATATGCCTTCTCCACTTACCTTGCTGCTGTCCGAAACGGGAGCACACGTGCTGGTTTCGTATGCTTTAGCCAGTCAAGAGTTACGGAAACCAAGCTGTTGTGCACCTTACCAGGCCAGCAGACCAAACTCTCAGCTGCTGTTTAAGGTGATCCACAAGATCCTGACGCAGGGTAGGCATCAGCCTCCTCCAAAGGGTCCCAGCCCTGGAGACACCCATATAAACAACCCAGGCACACTGTCCATCTGGACTCATCCCCTGCAAAGAGTGTGAACAGAGACTCTTCTGGGCCCCAAAGTTATCTTACTGGTAGTCCAATTTCTGCACCAAAGCAGAGTGGCAATGTGTAATACTTAGTCTGTATTCACCAACAGGCAAGGAATCAGGAAATTTAGCTTAAACAACAGGATCTAAGTGAATCAGTCCTACCAAATGTTAGGGATGCAGTTAGGTGTGGATTAAACCTGCTACTTACAGTGATGTGGGAATGTTTTGCTGGCAATAGTGCTGAGCTTCCCCTGAACACATTTTGAAGGACCACATTGGAAACATGCATGACCTGTCCTTGGAACTGGAAGGCTGGTCCCTTGGAGTGCCACCACCAAGCATCCTCCATGTATTTGGGACAACATTCTTAAGTCACGTGAAGACACGCTGAAAAAAGAGGGCAAATACAACACCAGGGCTGGCAGGTCATGATGATGATGAAAGCTGGCATGGACTGCCTAAAGTACACAATTACTAACCTGATAGAAATGCAGCTGAGGGCTTGTTCCTGATCTGGATTAGACTTGTACTGCCAGATGATCTGGAACATACAGAGCTGGTATTAATGAATGTTGAATCACAAACTTGGTGAATGATACCTGAGTCAAGCCCACTCCAAGTCCACAAATTGCTGTTGCTGCTGAATGTATCCCCTTATGCTACTCAATGAATCGATGTGATGAGACAGAAAATATTTTTCTTGTTTATATTGCCTCAGACAAGAAAGGGGATACACGTAAGGAACATAAGAACAGTTAAAGTGGCAATTAGAGCTAATATTAGTCTGACTGACCCGCCTTGATATTAAATGCATTGGAGAATTCCCTCTGCCATTATAAAGTGTGCTTTTCTGAATAAGTCTGATTAAAAGGGGACAACTTTCTCGCCTATGCCATTAGAAATATGTAGGGGTAGCTCAGTAGGTCTGGGCTGATCCTAGTAGCAGCAGAACCAGTGTGAAGGTAGAACATGACCACTGCCTTCAGAGGGAAAAAACCATAATCTGCACCATAAAGAGGTGGGCTGCTATTTAAATTAATAGAAAAAGGTGGCTAATATTAGTTTAGCCTAATTTCTGTCTCAGACAACATAACAAATAGTTCATGGCAGCTAAGTATGAGGCAGATCATACTATGCTCATCGAAACTTGTGGAAAGATGTGAAGAAATAGTGAAGGGGAAGGTACCCCTCCACCTTCCAGCATTTTATATGGATGTGCACTCCTCTCCACCAGATAACAAAAATCAGCACTCACCCTTAAATTCTGCAAGTCTGTTTTCTACTGCAGAGCAGTGTTAGTGAGCCCATTAAATGCTTGTCCATATCTGCAAGTTAGCACATGGGCCTGGCAGCTTCTGTGCATCTGGGGAAGCAATTGGCCTTGCTACCACCAAGACCACTGCTAAAGTAAAGAACATGGTTCTTCTCAGGATGTCCTATGGGTCAAGGGTAAGTGTGGTGTAAGTCAGTAATGGGAGCGAAGAATAGTGCAGGAATTTAAACAGCTCTCAAATTCTGCTCTTCTCTTTTTCAGCCCAGCACCCAAGCCAGTGGGATATTTGGCAAGTGGTGTCATTCCTATGGCAGCTTGTTTATCATAACATTTGAATTCAGCTGGTTCAGCATGGTGCATATGCTGTTAAGCTCAGCTGGTACAAAATGCTCAGTATAACTGGTGTGCTGGGTGTGAGGACACAGGAAGCAACAAAATGGTCCAGACTCAGAGGGTGTTTAGATGTGTATAAAGAGAAGCTGAGCAAACCATTAAACATGAAAATTACTTCAGGATCGAATTCAAAGCACTTTTTCTCTGGTAGTTAATTTTTTTAACCAGTTCGCAGTGGAAAATGCATTAGGGTTGAAAATATATATTATTGTACAAACAATAAAGAGTTAAAGCTTGTGCTGAAGACAGAATACCATACTACTGCCATAGCCATAGCCCTGGAGAGGCTATAGTGTGGATAGAATGGGTCTGTTTTAAACACAGCAGACCTCCCGGGTGGCACACATATTCCTTGTCTATACTAACAACCTTGATACAGATGTCTTGGCAAGCCTTCCTGCTGCCTACAACTCTTCAGTATTTTCACAGATGAAAAGGAGGTTGCCAGCAGGGAATGTCGCAGCATGTAGGGAATTAATTATAAGTGATAATAATCCAGCAGATTTATACTGAGATTGAAATGTCTCACAGAATCGTGTCTGTCCTTGAAAGGTGGATACTGGCTTTTTTGTGCAGTCTAACCTAGGGACACACAGCAAAAAACTCTCTTACAAGTCCTAAAATGAAACAAACCATATCAGCAAAAGCACTTTCCCTCTAGCAAAGTGCCACAGGGCATCAGCTAACAGAGCTGCAGCGGTTTGCTGTGCAGACTTTCCAGACTGCTGGCAAAGCTCAAAGATAGACTAGGTCCCAGAAGCTTCTGAAGGTTTTCCACAAGTGAAATTATGGCTTTCCAGTCTTTTGGCTACCTGTGCTATGAGTTTTGCCAGAGTGTATGGTCTAATCAAAGACTATGATCTTGGTGGCCAATGTATTGTATCTAAACCCATAATAATCCCTTCATCACCTTCCCAGCAGTTTGGGAGGCAACAGATAGTGGCAGAGTCTCCTGTAAAATGCCTTGTGCCCACATACTGCACATGGGTGCAATCACTGTGGCAAGGTGAGTACCAGGCAGCAGCACAGTCTTTTTGGCGTTGCCTAACACAGCCCTCATCCTATATGAGACCTACTTGTGGCATTGAAGGACTGCAGCCTCATGATCACTCCTGGTAAGGCCTGCCCTGGGTGCTGCACAGTGGCAGAGCAAGGGAAACCATGGAGCTGCTGGCCCAGGGCCAGGGTGAGCGGCTGGGAGATCCTGGCTGATCCCTTCACTGATGCTGGCGTGACCTCACTGTGAATCCCTCGTTTCCTCTGAGGCAGGATACAGTTTGACCTTCCAACAGCCACAGAAGGCTGGGAATTGTAGCAAAAAAAGGGGCTTTAAAATGGCGGTTTCCAGCGTCTGTTATCCTCAGTAATATGGGGATGACAACATGGATGAACTGGAGGTTCGGAGGGGAAACAGACCTTCCAGGCCAAACAATATACCCTAGTGTTTCCCACTGCCCTTGGCAGGTGGGATTTCACCTGCAGTCTGAAGCAGCTGCGAGGAGGGACCAGCCACTGCTTCCCCTTGCCAAGACAGGTCTACAGAGCTTTGCTGCTCCTGGCTCTCTCAGGCCCTCTTTCAGCAAGGTATTAATCTTGCAGTTAATGCAAGCAGCTACCCATTGTCACACTGGGATTATGCATGTGTTTATGGTTCCTGCTGAATGGGAGTCTTAATGCATTATGGGGAAAACATTAAGGAAATTGGCTTGAAGGCTTGGAAAAATCATTACTTATTTGCCCAGACTGAAAACACAAAGTGTTTACCTCTTACTTTTTTTTTCAGCTAATTGACAGATCCTAGTACATGATAATTAACACCTGAGCTGTCAAATCTAACACTGGCCATTTTTCCTATTAATTAAACACTGTAACAGCAGATGGAGTTTAGAATATACATGTTTATTAGATTTGGGATTAAACAGTATTTTTAGAGGAAGTATCTGGTATACTGGTTTGGGGGTGGTGATGAAACAGTGCTTAATAGTCCTGTTATCTTACCTACTCATCACACAACAATCCAGGAGCAATTATCTAGTATCTTATGAGAAGCTGTATGAGCTGCCAAACTTGCTCAACGAGTCTCTCAGCACCCAGATGGATGACAATAGGCTGAGAGCTACAGGACCTGTTGGGATGTTGTCTATCCTGTCCTGGCCAGGAGAGCAGCAGCATCCCCAGAGGGCAACTAGGATGGGCTGTCCTCATGGGGGATCCTGCCCACACTGATGAAAAGTAATTTATCTTTCAGAGGCTGGGAAGCAGACTAAAAAGCCCACTCCCTCACAGACTCAGAAGTGAGCATGACCTTTTCTGAGCATGTTCTCCTTTATCTTCTGCCCCTCAGTTTCAGTTTTATCAATTCCCCACATATTCAACCTACATTTACTGTTTTCTCACTATCTTCAGACCCACTGCAGGCATTGCAGGAGAATGCACAAAAAGGAGTTTATTCTCTGTGTCTAAGCCTCATGCTAAGGCTGAGGTGCCATGGGCATGAGCAACCAGAAAAAAATTTTTAAATCTAGATAGCTGCTTAGCTGCATGACATAACACTTCCATTTACAAAAGACAGGAGACACACCTAGAAGACCTAGTTTGGAAATAACAATAACAAAACAACATGTGTCCTATCCACCCTGTTTGAAGGGCAAAGGCACATTGAACGCTTAGGGGAAAAGTGGTTTTGAAACCCAGTTATTACTGTTGTTTTCCCAAAACAGAGTCAATGGCTAAAGGTCAACAAGGCCATGGCAGTTCTCAGGCTGCTCAAGGAGCTTGAGAATGGTGACACATTAAGACGTTAGAGTAATAGAAATCTTGATGTTAACCCTGATGTTTAAACTTTATGATGTTCGTTGTTGATGAGATTCTTTAGCAGATGATGCAAATAGTGGCTACCTTCAAAGAGCTCAGATTTTGAACAGAGCTTCACCAGGGGGTATGCTGGTTTCCCCTACAGTAAGAAGCTTTTCTTGTCAAGTCCCGGAATTTGGCATCTTCTGCCCATACAAACTTTGTTTATAGTGTAAATCTAAATGAGAACTTTCCCCACATTAGCCCTTATATTTAAAATGGCAACATGCATTTCCTCATAAGCATCTTGGTTTTGTTCACCCATTACAATCTGGGGTAATAATGTGTCCTTCATCTAAAAGCTGAGCATGGGAATTTGCAGCCAGCAGGGCAGGACTGGGGTATAACTTTAACAGAATTTCATCCAGGTGCTTTTTGGGTTGCTATAACAAGGAATTTGTAAAGCACATTTTTCTTTAATCAGGGGATTTAAATTTTCTTTTGGATTTGCATTTTCTTTTGGGTAAGGTTAGTTGGTGAGTTGTTGGATTTGGAAGCCCCACTCATGCCAATGATTCTGTGGGGAAAGAAGCATGCTGGGGTTCTTACAGAGTCTTAGGGGTCCAGCTCTCCTGGGGCAGTAACCAGCTCAGGTATTTAGTCCAGTCATTACTGAGCATCAGCCACAGTGCATCCCAGGGATTTTTTAGTTTGTGAATGCAACAACTATACAAGGACTTTCGGGGGCAGAGCCTCCCTGTAAAGCATATTGGTTGTGACAGGAAGGTCTCCCTGGAAAGAAGAATGACTTTGGAAAACATTTTTTAAAATCCTGGAGTTATGAGGGATTACCAAACAAGTTTCTCACTGACAGAATGAGACCCATAACTGAATTCTGATCTGGGTAGCTTTCTGCTGCCTCACGCCATTGTGCAAATATGCGATTACGTGCCACCACCAAGGCTGTGTAGTTGCGTACCTCTGAAATTGCCAAAGAGCCTAATTATCTAACCCCATCATCATACACCTACCACTGCTTGTTCTGCTTTTGCCTTTCCTTTTTGACTTAAAAGGGTGGAGGAAATTAAGTAAGCACTTTGCTTATTAGGAGTTACCATCTCCAGTTCCCAGATCCCGGGAAATGAGGGTGCTTGGTGATAACCGGCAACCCAGGTCGTGTCTTTGCCCAGAGTCTCCTGTGGTACCCAGTGCATGGTGTGGGCTGGGTGTAGTGAACAGGCTGTATAGGGTGCCAGTCGTGCGTGTAATTTATTCCGTCAATTCACAGCGGCCCCTATATCTCTGGGTAGGGAATCCTGGGTGGAAATGGATGTGCAGAACACATATGCAGAGTGTGTTAGGTATCTCAGACCTCTAGCACTTATCCCCCACAAAAATATAATATATCTGAAGAGTTTGGAACAAACTGAGCCTGTATCATGTGTGCTGTACAGCTAAGTGTGGTAAATCAAAGGTGTCCGCCACATGTGGGGCTTGCAGAGGAAGTGGATGTCCCTTTGGCAACACAGACTCAGATGGTCTCTCTTGTGCATAGTTGGTGTAAGAGTGTGTGTGTGTGTGTGTGTACAATGACTCTGGAGTCAGTGTGAAGCTGTCTGCTGAGACAAAATGTATTTGACACCTGCAAAATCTGGAAAAAGTCCAAATTCCTTTTTAGTTTCCTCATTTTAACAAAACTTCTATGCTGAAAAAGAGGGCATGCTCACATAACCCCAGGCTTACAGGACCCTAAACTCAAAGTATTTTACTCTCTTGACTCAGTTGCTCCCATGGAAAAGGGAGAATTGCATTTGCTGAAACTAATGAAAAAAATTGTTCAGGTTACAGGTGTCTCTCACACACCTGTGTTGCTCTGCTCAAATTAAGCTCCTGGTGATGGATGTGTAGTTGTGTTTGCACATGTGTATCTGACAGGATCTTGGAAGTGTTTGCTCAAGAACAAAAGGAGCAGCACCCAGTCCACTCCCCTTTGGGTGACATGGTTCTGCAGGGAGCACTTGAGAAAACCAGATCTTCAGACTTGTCCCAGCCCTGACGGGGACAGAGATGGCTGCATTACCTGTTTTGCATTCAGCGACCTTGCAGGGTTTGCAGGGCTGTGACAGTTTGGGGAGATTTTAAGAGGTGACTTTGGACCTGCCAAGCAAGCAGGGTCGATGTGGGAATGCAGGGCAGACAGTGAGCACCAGCCCTGCCTACCCCAGGGGCAGAGGTGGCCACAACAGCCCTTCCCTCCTGCCCAAGGGCCAGCTCCCAGATCCTGCTGCTGCCTTCCCACACCCAGCCCACCTGCTCGTCTCACTCTGCCTCCTCCTCCTCCTCCTCCTTCTCCTTCTCCTCCTCCCAGTCTGACCAGCTGCTCCGTGCCCTCTGCTACCTGTGTTTCTCTTGGCAATTTCTCACATGAAGGTCGGTGGCTGCAGGCAGCCCAGGCAAGGTTTCTTGGAGGAAAGGAGGGAGGGAGAGAGTAGCCCAGGGCTACAGAAAGATAATCTACTGTGCCTACAAAATTAGTCTCTTGTGTCAAGGCCAGTATTAAACTATGCTCCTGTTCTTCTCATCACTGTGTTCGTCAAGCTACACTATGCAATCACATAACTAATTAAGTGCCTTAACCATACCAGGTCTTTCCTGTAGGGCCTCTTCCTGCTCCTTCCCTTTCCCTGTGGAATAGATCAGAAATATTCTTAATTTGCAAGCTCTGACTAGTCAGTAATCCCATCAATATATTTTTCAAGGACACAAGTATATAGCAGATTCTGGGCATGTCTGCAATATCCAATTGTTTTTAGTCAAGGAACCATCATTTTTGATTGCTATGCTCCCTCCACACTAGATAATCATTCTCATCTTATTATATTTTATTCTACTTCAGTGTACTGATTTAGAGCAGGGGAAAACATACTCAGTGAAATATCCACCGTCACTGATAAATTCTGCATGACATACATGATTAAATGTTATTTAATTTTTTAATGATGTTCATAAGTGTATATGAGTGTTCTCCCAGGGAATATAAATTTCCACGAAGCAACACTGAGCAATAAGCTGCTCAGAAACCTGATGTGCTAAACAATTCAGATAGGTCAGATGATCAAATGTGACTGTTCCAGGTTTAACATGGTTCCTGATGAACAGAAACAATTTTACCATGCCTGCAAAAAGAAATCTTTCCTCATTTGATTTTGTACTACAAGCATCACCTGGCAACTTGTTTGTAGCCTTGCCTCTCAGATGAGTACAACCATCTTGATCCATCCTTCTGCAAAAACATTATGCCTTTTAACTTGATATTGATCTGTTTGCCGAGGATTAGCATACAGTTGTACAAACCTCTTAAAGCTTTATCATATCTTCAATGCAAAACCCATATAAACCCTTTTCTATTACGACAGAAGAGTCTATATCACATCACTTAATCTGACAGGCTTCTGCAGGAATGAAAGATGTAGATTTGATTGAAGAGTTTGAAAGTCCTGTTCTAAGCTGGTCCAGCTGCCTGGCAAAGGAATCTAAAGAAGATGTATCTATGCATCCTGCTCGCCTCCATCCCTTTGCCAGAGTTTTGTAATGCAAGATGCCTGCATATGATGCTTTAACCACCCCACCTGCAAGTGTATCATTAGGTGTATTCTGTATCCTTTAGAATATGCTGATAAAAACTTCTTTTTTAAGATTGATTTTACACCCTTTTGCCTAATGTATGCTATCAGAAGCAAATCTTCTTTTACACAGAATGGAATAAATCATCTGTGATGATAAATATTGGGACCTCATTAGCATAAGCTCAAGACCAGTGGAACAATTTTCATGTGCTGCTGAAAGACTTTAGGTAGATAATGATGCCGGAATCTCTTCCATGGCAGTCTGCCTTCTCTGCTAAACCCAGTACTTGTCAAGGATGCCAGGAGAAGCATTTGTTCTCCTCTTCACTGCAATCTTCTGACCTGTCTTATGCACCTGTACAATATTGTTATGGCTAACTGGATCAGAGTAAATGCAAAATGAAATGCATGTATTGTTATAATGACCATAGCACAGGTGGGAGAATTAATTTCTTGCCTTGTCTTCATATACAGCCATGGGCTCTGCTGCTTTCTTTAAAAGAAACACAGGAAAGACAGACATTCAGGTGTCTCCTTCATTTTGCTCTATTGAACGGCTATTCTTTTGGTTGGGAGAAGTGAGAGGCAGCAGGATGGGATGCTAGTGGAAACATTTAACTGTCACAGTGTGGGTACTGTGCTCAGGATGGAATTCTGATAGGCCCCACTGCCCCTCATCCCAGCCTTGACTGGAAAATTGCCATCTGACAGTTTGCAAGACAGGGACCTTACGTGTGAAACCTTCTGAAGTGAAGGTGATGAGTTAGTTACCTGAGTGTCTAGTGAAGTACGGACTGGGATGCTGGCTCCCATAGGCATACTGCAGTGCACATACATCCTAACACAGGAATTTATTGTGAATTTATTGAATAAATCCACTGATTTATTTGGATGGACTTCAATCAATTTTCTTCCAGTTTACTGGAAAATGAGTCTTACAGAGGACAGAAACTATTCACGTTACTATAACATGAATAATTACATCCTAGCATGCATTATACATCACCTTCCTTTTCTTTAGTCTGTGAATAGTTAGCTCTTGTAGTTCACCAACATCTTTCCTTTTTTAGACAAAAGAAATTAAGATTGAAACCAAGAGTACTTTTGCCTCCAGTGATTTACACCATAGGACCACAAACTAGGCAAAGCTCAGCTGCACTCACTCTTTTTTTATCACCAGGATATCCTAATAGTTTAGGACTGACAGGCTGAGATGGCCCAGTGTCACAGCAGCACTGGTGCTCATCCAATGACACTTTAACAAGAGGTGAGAAAGATGTTTTCAAAGTGAGAAGCTCTGGATATAAATAGGAAGGTCACCCATTCCCCTTGTTTCCAGTGAGCGATAATAATAACTGGTGTGGCAGCCTTGCTCTGGGTGGGCTCTGCAGAAGCTGGTGGACAGGCGGATAAAAGATAATCCTCAGAAACATCCCGGAAGCAGCATGTGTGCAGGAGCTGTGCAAGGAGGGAGGGCGCAGGCAAAGCCCAGGGAGAGGGCAGCCATGCAGCAACCTTGCATTGAAACCAGGCCTTTTCATGCATTGCCTTTACACCTACATTTCTCCAGCACAGAAATCATTCTATAATGAACTTCCTCTGTAGACCTCAACATGTTTTCCCAACCCAACGTTATATGTAGGCAGGCGAGTGTTTTGAGTTCAGATTTCTACAGGAAAGGAGGAGAGGGTTCTTTCCTTGAAGCTGGCTCTGGGTAGTGTTGTACATGTGCTGTTACTGCTCTTCTGCATTTCCAGCCTCTTTCTCTTCCACTGGAGCCCTTGTTCCCCTATCTGCATGAGGCACGCCATCTCTTCAGTGACTCCTCCCTCCCCATGAGTTTGTGGGGTCTCCTTTACCTGGGTATTCCCTTCACTGGACTAGAGTTTCCTGTTTAGGTCTCCCCATTTTAAACTTAGAGAAGAATTTCATGGAGGTCTCTCAGTGCTCTTTTTCACTGATGCTTTTTCACTGTCTGGGGCCAACTCTCAGTCAGGACCATGCAGCCAAAGCACTGTAGAGAAACAGGAACAACTTCCCTCACACATACTCTAATCCCCTTAGTGGTACTCCCTGGTCATCTTTTAGAAAAAGGCCATATTTACCTAGCTGGGTTACTTGCCAAATCGTTTGCAGATCCTAAGCCAAAACCTCTGACACAAACAGGACCAGTATGCGACACAGTGATAGTCAATTATTCAATTAGTTCCTATTCCAACTCAAGCTAGCTGAGGAATAATAAATGATACAAAATGCTGGCTCCCCAGAACATTTGGCTAATCGATTCCTTTATTTCTGGATCTAATCAGTGTTCCAAACTAATATGCATTCAAGCTTGCATTAAATGTTTTTGTTGCTGATCCAAATCTCTTGCTCTGCATATTTGGAAGCCCCTTTGCTCATCGCCCCTCAGCAGGGAAGGTGACAGCTGTCCTGGGGCTGATGGCTGCACCCTCCAGCTGCTGGGACT
>VYZQ01033580.1:876-22528 GCA_013400655.1 Mystacornis crossleyi | reverse complement strand
GATCTCTGTCTGGTCTGTGTTGTCACTGCCAATCATAATTTTCAGAGCTCTTCCTCACATTTTCTTTCTGGTTTATCATCATTCGTTTGCAGTTCAAAGCTGTAAATAAGAACTGAAAAAAGGCTGCAAAAAGCAAGTATTTTCTCTTTTTCCAACCGAGTGCCAAATAAGTCCACCCAAGTTGCTTCTGATCATGTAAACTCATGGCCCATATTTTTTGATCAGCCATAACTTGTATTTGTTCCTAACTATGAAATTTTTAGGCAGGGTAACATGGACAAGAGAGGAGATCAAAGAGGATTTTTCTTCGAATTTAGCTCTGATCGCCTATGAAATATAACTGTAACTGACTGACTTGATCTGGAGTTTATTTTGTTTTTTCCTTTTCCTTTTCCTTTTCCTTTTCCTTTTCCTTTTCCTTTTCCTTTTCCTTTTCCAACNTTAAAAAAAAAATACATGAGGCCATTGTTAACTAGACAACTTAGGAGAAGATAATTAAATATTTTCATTTATGACTTTCATATATTAGATCAGCTCCTCAGCTGACATAAACAAGCACTTTGTTACTGATCTCAGAGGAATTACATGCCTGGGTCGCTTTCCTTATGGAGATATACTGCTCTACAACAGTACCACAGTATCTCACAAGAACATGTTTTATTTTGACAGCTGAGCTATTGGGTACATTGACACTATATTATAAACTCTTTTTTTCCCAACAATAATAAAAAAAAAACTTGATGCTTAAGACTTTTTGTTTGTTCGTGTCAGATGTCATTCTACTCAGATGCATGTCGTATTTTGTATCTGTGTAAAGCAGTACATCTCAATCCAGCTCATTTAATAAAAGGCAATAAGATTTTTGAAGTTCAAGGTGTATCATTTTAAGGATATCTGCCTTATTTATTAGGTTGTGGGATTTTATTCAATTAAATGTATCATAGGTGATGTGGGTAGTCACTGTGTTCACAAAACCATGACTTCTCTTTCTGAGCTTCATTGGACATTACAAGAAATTAACTTATAAAAATAAATTGCAAATTCATATGCTACTCAAAGCAGAAAATAAGGTGGCAGAAAATCTGGCTTTGCTGGCCCCCAAAAAATCCTGGAACAGATAATGGAGATATATGCACTTAATCACTTTTATCTACAAGAGTATGTAGTTGTAATTGTGATTATTTTGTTTTATATTGAATTCAGAAAAAGAAACCCAACAAGAAATGAGAATTTCTGTGACCTACATACTATATGCTATAAAAAGGAACAATTATTAGTTATGCATTGTTCTTAGAATATTAACTAACTATAATATTCAGTGTCATTTTATTATCCATCTTAGAAAATTGATTAAAAAACTGCTAAGAGCAGAGGAAAGTTGTCATTTATATCCTTGTCTGTCAACCCACAGCCTTTAGCACTGTTGTTTGCATACAACTAACAAAAGGAAGTTAAAATAATTTGTAATCACAGCTACAAACACAGAAAAATGTTCATCCCTTTGCAATCTGTGTGCAAAAGAAGGAAAATATCAAACCCATAGTCTGTAGGTAATGGGCTTTCAAGGACAGAATGTTTCTATAAATGAAGTTAATTTGGCAGTATTCGTTCTTGCTCATCATAGTGTTTTGCAGCATTTCAGAGCCCTACACAGTGAATGGTGAAGGCCGTTGATTTTTTATGATACTTCTGGATGCCAAGTGGTAAACAAAAATTATAAAAGGCATAATACGGTCCCAAAGTGCATGCAGAGCTACATTCATTGCTTTGGATTTGCTGATTCACAGAAACTGATTCCAGTTGTATTCTCATGATGATAGCTTATGATGATAAAAGGACTCCCTAAATAATTTCAGTCCTTGCATTCATTCTGCATTCATTTTTTTTTAATTCTGTGAATTGTTTCTAGCATGTGCAGCTCTTACTAAAATATGCATTAAATAAATGGCTCAGACCACAGCTGTTCTGAGTTCTTTCTTTATCACAGACAGAGTGGCTTTCATTTTCTCCTGAGTCCGTGGTATCTGGGGAGTGTGGATACCACATACAGACTGTGTTTTAACGTGTATTTTACAAAGATAGATCAAGATTTGTCTTGCTTGCTATGTTTTAGAAGTTAATTTCTCAGCTAATCATTCAGTATGAGCTTCTGGGATGCCATTTAACTGATGTTGCAGTACAAATGTATGATAAGGCAGATAAAATGTGCCTGTAAGTCTCACTTTTTTCCTGTTTACTCTAAAGGGAGCCTTGGGTGACTAGTGAGAGATCTTCAGTCTAAATGCATGATATAAGTTGATATAATTAGACATTTACACTGTGATTTGACTCATGGTAGGCACAGCTGAAGAGTGAAAGCCCCAAATCCAGTAATGCAGTGTAAAAAAATAGCTTTATAGAAAACTGCAAGTAGCTTTAAAGTGATGCTGGGTGGAATGATCACTTGTGGATCATTCCATTGGGCCAAAACCACTTGCCTTTTACTTCCTCTTCTTCCCTTGAATTCTCTCCACACTGGAAGATAGAAAAGCAGAATAGACAGAATATATCTGGTTTTAATCACAAGAAATGATACTCACTTAAGGTCTCATTGTTCACTTTTCTCCCAGTAGGAGGAGTAAAGGACCATTAATTATATCCTTTCTCAGCCTTTGTTTCACTAAACTATGTAAGCCTGGTCTTTGGGGCTTCTTTTCTTTTCCTCTTAGCCCATGTGATTTCCTCTATGTCTATTTGAGATTTTGTTTTATGAACAACTCCTTTCTTCAACAGGTCCATCAGAATGATGCACCGTTTCTCAAATTCTCAGCAGGACAACAGAACTAACAGTTTCTTAGCTGGAAAGGATTATATTTTCTTTGGTTGTACTACAGTGACAGCTCATAGAATCAGGGGAAACAAAATTGGTTTTCATCCTCCTTCATTTCAAGGCTGCTAAATCTTCAGTTCAGAGTACAAGTGTTCTTATATGGGTCTCTGAATGTGATTTACCATTTTTCACTTCTTTACTTCCCATTCCACTAATCCAGTCTTTAATACTGGTTCCAGTATTGAACATCCCCATACACCATGTTCAAAATCCATGTACAGCTCCCAGCCTTTAGTGTGATGCTCCTACAACCGAAATGTTATATAAAACCAGTTTTAAGAAAGATCTGGAATAATCTATTTTCCCCGTTTTCAATCTGGATGATGAAACTTCCGTTTCTGCATAGCTTGTTGCCCCCTTCACTTTGTCCAGACCCTCAGTTCATTTAGGAAAGAATTTACTAAACTCAACTAATTTACTGATTCATCTGCTAATCCCAGTGTCCTTGTGTAAATAACAAGTATCTCAATATGGCATAACATCATATGTTTTACTAGATTTTTTAGAGTTGGGATCTTTTTCACCACTTTCATCCAGTCCTCTGTTTGAGCCTGTAACAATTTTCTCATTTGGCAGCTGACTCTCATCACTGTGAACAAAATGGTAGAGTTAAGTGTAGATATAGTAATTTCCCCATCACCTTTTCTGTGAACTGCTCCTAATGCTAATTTTATTTTGATGGTTGTCAAGAAGAAAGAAATAAAACACCATATCTGAATGAAAGCCTTGTTATTAAATGCACTGAAGTATTTTACCCTTGCTATTTTGTAGGAGCTGCTTAGCACAGTGATAATGATTCACAGTATTGTGACTAGGTATAAAAATATCTAAAATAGTTAGGCTTTTAGCTAAGTTAAAGCATCATGTAAATCTATAAAGCAATTCCATTTACTTTACAGAAGAGTATGAAAACAAGGCTTTTAGAAAACGGATCGCCTTTCCATTCCAGGGTTATGAATTAGGGAAGATGACTTTTTCATGACCAGTTGCTGCACTGGCAATGTCTATGTTGCTTACTAATACAGCTGTTGGAGTAAATATTGAATTTCTAGGGAAGTTGTCCCAAAAATATAGGAGGAAGACCAATAATATTCTTAGTGATGAGCAGGTTTTGCAATGAAAAAATTATAAGCTCTTTAGAATGATAATAAATAGATTTTGCTCTAGTTTGCATATTCATTCAGAGTTGTAATTTTTTTGTTATCTTTCAGCCAGTTCGTGCCCAAGAAGTTTTGCACTTCCATCCCTCTTAAGTCCCCCAAACTGTTGGCCTGCCATCCCATGCACTGACACAAAACACTTGCAGCAGTGCAAGACTGGTTGGTAGGTAAAAGCTCTTAATCTATGCCACAGTCTCTCATGGATGAAAAATATATAGCAGGGACTCTGTTGGAGGAAGGCATTTCAAGCTTAGGACCCAGTCCTCTTAAAGCTAACATTTAACTACCTGTAAAATAAAGGGAGAAAAGCTGATGCCATTGAAAGGCTCCTGAGAGAGATTTGTTCGGTATTGTAACTTTGAGTGCAGACACAAATGAAGTTATCCTGGGAGAAAAGGAATATGATTTATGAATTGCTAAGACAGATTTCTTACCCTGAAAATGCTGGAACACTCATGCTTTAGATTCATTATAAAATAAAATGATACCCTTGCAATTATTTTACAACTTTTGAGATAGGTCTGGTCTTCATTCCCTGAAGTCAATGTCAGTTATCTTTCTGTAATTTTATTTCTTTTCACAGATTGTAAGAAAAAACCCTTTGTTGTATAAACTCATGCTGGGAGAGATATTTGAAAATTAAATATATACAAATCATTTGAATAAACATTTTCCTTCTTTTTAAATAACAAATTGTTGATTTATTTTATTTTTTTGTTTTGTCTCTATATATTCCTTTACGGAAGAAAACCCCCAAAATATTTCTTGTAAGTGCACTATTTGGCACAAAATCTAAATTCATCCCACGAAACTAGAATATAATGTCAAATGACAGTTTCGGAGCTATCTCCTTACACACTTCACTGGATGTCTGCTCTGAAGTAATTGAGTCAAGGAAAGAGCTAAGTGGGTCTTAAATAGGTCAGGGATTTTAATTTCTCCGACGGCCGCGAGATGGCAGCATTAATCAAGGTACTGCTTCACTTCAGGGCGCTCCAGTAAGCGCGAGACACCCCCGGAGAACCGTGTGAAACATTTAGTTTTATTTTCCTATTTTGAACAAGAATTCACATTAAATATTTATTGCAAACGTATGCAAGTTCCAGGGCTTATGACTTCATAAAATCTGTTTGTGTGAGTGGTACAGGAACGGGCAAATAGTGCTTTTGAAACGGAGATTAAGTAAAACCCCTTGAGACTAAAGAGAGAGAAGTGGAAAAAGTCTTGATATTGAACCGGTACAGGTGGAAGGGATGAAGGATGCACAGGTTTCAAAATGAGGAGTAAAGGCTGGAGAGGTCACAGGGAATGCCAGAAAAAGCAGTGGAGATTAGTGGAAAAGCATGGGGGATCATAAGATTTTGAGTAAAGGATCTGGGCATCAAACCAACAGATTTTGCTTCTTACGTATCAGGATTACTGATCATTTAACTGACTCACCTTCAGTGATCTACTACTATTTAAAAAGAAATTTTGAATTCAAGCTTTGTATTTTCTCTATAATTGACAAGGATTAAATTATAAGCGAAGCAGTCGTTGCCCAGTGCCTGGGTTTTCAAAATGAGTCATTACAGTTTATTTGCTTGACTCATGAGATGATGATGGCAGAACGACTCACCCACCTGAGTCACTCCCAAATCTTAGCAACACTTGCTTCAGGACAGCTTTTTACCTTGAAATCCCTCTGCTTGCATACCTGTCACAGAACTGCTGGTCAGACTGTAATTCCCAACAGGATGTTAAAGCTGCCTGCCAAGCCATCACCACTTTGTAGCTGGTGCCTGATATACCGGTCAAAATTCTGCGAACTCTTGTCTGCAAACTAGGGTGACCTCTGTCTTTGTGACCATAACCCTCTTGTTCAGGGGAGAGAAAAGAAGAAATGCCCTATTCAACCAAACAAGTCTCTTTAGCTTGTTTTTTCTGCTCAACAGAAAAAAGCAAGTGGTGGTGATGAATCAAAATTTTATTACAGTGATGAAATTACCATGAAGTTTGTGCAGAACAGGGTCACAAAGCCATAGACAAAAAAGAGGTTTTGGTTACTTCTGGTCAAAGTAGGAGTTAGTTAGGTGGGTGTAGTGTGTTGACCCTGGCTGGATGCCAGGCACCCAACACTGCTCTGTCACTCCCCTCTGCAGCTGGACCGGGGAAAGAAAATATAATGACAGGTTCATGAGTTGAGATAAGGACAGAGAGACATCATTCACTGATTACTGTCATGGGCAAAACAGGCTGGAATTAGACACATGAACTGAATTTCGTACTAACAAAATCAGAGCAGGATAATGAGAAGTAAAATAGGCCCTTAAAAAACACCTTCCCCCCACATCTCCTTCCTTCCCAGCCCTACCTCCTCCCCCAGAAATGCAGTGAGACAGGGAATGAGGGTTATAGTCAGCTCATCACACATTGTTTTTCCCATTGCTCAGGGAGAGGAGTCCTTCCCCTGCTCCACTGTGGGGTCCCTCCCACAGGAGACAGCTCTTCGTGAACTTCTCCAGTGTGAGTCCATCACACGAACTCTGTGAACTGCTCCTGTGCAGGTCACTCTTCCACAGGGTTGTCCTAGGTTACAATGTAAGATGTAACCAAAAGTGCGTATTCTAGTACCAGCTTCACAAGCTGTTAAAGCAGGTAGGGCAGGCCTTGTTATCTCCTACCATGACTCACCTTTGATAATTCCCTCGGGGGGGGGCTATCTCTCTTTAATGGGCCATCAAGGACCCACCACATGACTCATAGAATTACGTCAGCCCATGGTGAGATGCTCCGCCCAGGGGGAGGAGCCAAGCATTTCCACCTGGATATAATCTGGGGTTTGGAAGAGCACAAGCAGCCCTTACCTGCTGGATTTTCAGAAGACAAGAGCTACACCACCACCACTGGACCTTCCAAGGAGGACCAGACCTTGCTACAGGATCACCGCTTCAACAGAACCACTTCAAAGAGAACTGCAGCCACCACCTAATCAGACTGCTACCACCACCCTGCCCGGCAGGGTGTCAAGTGGTACCCTGACTCTGTCAGGTTAAGCTAGTATATCCATTGTTGCTTTGTTTTATATATATATAAGTAAAGAACTGTTATTCCTATTTCTCATACAATTGTCTGAAAGCCGTTTAATTTCAAAATTATAATAATTTGGAGGGAAGGGGCTTACATTTTCCACTCCAAGGGAAGCTCCTCCCTTCCTTGGCAAACACCTGTCTTTCAATCCAAGACACAGGTGCAGTCCTTCAGGGACAGGCTGCTCAACTGTGGATCCCCCACGCGTTCACAAGTCCTAGCAGCAAACCTGCTCCAGTGTGGGCTTCTGTCTCCATGGGTCTGCAGGTCCCTGCCAGGACCCTGCTCCAGCACAGGCTGCCCACAGGGTCACAGCCTCCTCTCAGGCATCCACCTACTCCATTGTGGGTCTCCTCCATGGGCTGCAGGGGGATCTCTGCGTTCCTGTGATCCTCCATGGGCTGCAGGGACACAGCTGCCTCACCATGGTCTTTACCATGGGCTGCAGGGGACGCTCAGCACCTGTGCCTGGAGCACTTCCTGCCCCTCCTTCTGCACTGACCTTGGTGCCTGCAAAGTTGTTCCTCTTGCATATTCTCACTCCATTCCTCTTTGGCCACAATTACATCTGCACAGTAACGTTTTTTCTCTTCGTAACTGTGTTATCATGGAGGCGTTACCACAATTTCTGATTGGCCCAGCCTTGTCCAGCATCATGTCCACCTTTGGAGCTGCCAGGGATTGGCTCTGCTGGACATGGAGGAAGGTTCTAGCAGCTTCTTACAGAAGCCACCCCTGTAGCCCCTCTGCTACCAAAGCTTTGCCGTGCAAACCTCATACAGTGGGATTAAAAGTGATGGTGTCCTGGGCCATGGCTGCCCTTCCTGTTCCCCAAGGAACTGGCCAGCTCTGATACTCCTTGGGTCTGTGGCCTTGAACCCAACTTCTGAGGAAGTGTGGGAGGAGAAAGAGCTGGGAGAAATTAGGGAGAAGTGGGGATGTTCATGCTTCCCACCCTTAGGAACTGCTCAGGCCTGAGTTATCTGACTGGCCTCATTCCTGCTGCTCTTGACCCTTTCTTGCTGTCCTGGTGTCCTGGCCTGGCCTCAGCCGATCTCCACCTCCATCCTGTCCCCATCCCGAGGGAGGTGCCCAGTGCCAGGGGTGGGGCTGCCCCAGTGCCCCCAGTTGTCCTGCTCCTGGCAGGAGGCTGTAATGATCCCTGGCCGGCCAGCCCCTGTCCCACTGTCTGGTGGGGAGCCCTCAACCTGCAGAAAACGTGGATAGGCAACAGTACTGGAGAAAACAATTTTGAAATCATGCTTGAACACAAAACTGAGTCGTCCATGCTGTGTGCCACTAAACTCTCAATTCCTCCTCTGAAGTGCATTAGCAGCAACACTGCACATGAACCATGGGGAGGAATTCATTGTCACACTCTGACCAGAGCGGGAGAGGCCTCACACAGAGTACTCGTTCCACTTTCAGCACCTGGTGTTAAAGAAGACGTAAATGGTTTAGACAGAATTCACAGGACAGAAATAAAATATACTGAAAGGTTTGGAAAGCATGAAGCTGGCAGGGAGAAAGCCTGCTCTGCACTGTTTGATCTCAAAGATGGTTAAGATACAATTTTTAAGAAATGATCAGTTATACAGAGAAAAAGTATGACATTAGTTTAATAGGAAGAAAAAAACAGCTTTATTTTTAGTATGTGAAATGTTATTCTAAGTTGGAGAATGGTGCAACACTGTGAGACTGTGGTGTGTGCTTCACTGAATTTTTGGACAGTAAGTAGAGGGAATGGTCTGCCTCCCTAATTTCTGGTCTCTTGAACTATCTTCCAGACCCTCATTTCTCTGTCATGGCAGATACGAACCACTTCTAATTTTTAAATTTTATTTTAATATGCATATATTTTTTCTTATTTCTCTAACATTAGTGGCAGTTCTGCATTGTAAGGAGAGCAGAGCACGGGAGGTCCTTTAGTGGAAACGGTACGATGGAATTTCGCACTAGAATGCATGCACAGCTCAAGCCCTCGAGAGCAAGGTCATCCTTAATTACACTTCATTAACTGCTGTTAAAGATCCTTGAGATATTCCAACACAGGTATCAGCAGCATTAAGTACACATCATTACTAGATATTTTCTGCATTACCTGAACTGCACAGGTTATAGCTTGGAATTTTATTAATTAGAAGCTCAGTGATATCTTATAGGGTCTGGAAATGTATCTATTTGGTCAGTAGGCTAAAGACAGCTAGCTTATTTTGTGGCTGAAGGTCGTGTTTATAGCTTAATAAAACATGGCCTGTAGCTTTATTGCAGGAATCATCCTTGTGGGGTTTTCTTTTTGTGACTACAGTTGGTTTTTTTCTTTTCCCCTGCAGAAAAAAAAAAATACTGTGCGGTCTAAGAGTATGTTGTCATCCCTATAGATTTTTACAGGATTCTGTGACAGGAATACTGGATTCTATAAGATGGTTTAAAGTTCCATAGGAAGCTTCTTGTTCTATTTATTCTAAGCCATCTTAGTGCAAGAGAGACATATTCCTTCTGTAGAATTCTTGCTGTATATAAAGGTTAGTTTTCAACATTAAATTCCATGAAGATCACTACACTGAAAATACTGCTGCATAGCCAAAATCAACTTGAAGTAAAACCACTCCTCTATGTATTTTATTATTAAAGAAAGACAGAATAAGAAGCTAGAGATCAAAAGGACTACAGAAGTAAGATTTCTTCAGTTCTTGTGGTTCAGTTTTTACATTTAGCTAAGAATGGCATAAAACTCTAATTCAGAATTTTCTTCCTGTTTTTCTGCTTTGTCAGTACTACTTTTATTTTCCATTCTGACCTTTTTTTCTTGATTTCTATGTAAAAAATATTTTAATTTACAGTATCAAAAGATATTTTTATTTTTATGATTTCAATGCTGAAATGGTTGCAGTTTGCTTTTAAAAAAATAGCTGTGTGATTGTTACATTGCAATCAACTCTAAATGTTATATATTAAAATAAGAAGTGGCAAACATAAAAATAATATAAAAATGTAATTTATCTAAATTTTGACAATGCAGGATTCTACCAATAAATATTTTGTTAGTGCTCCTAATGATGCTTAGCAGCATTCCCATGTTGTGGCAGAGTAAATATCTAAGTTGTTCTGCCTACTAATCTCAAAAAAACCATTAGATGGCAATGTTCTCATGGAAGTACCTTTGCAGCACTGCTGGAAACTTTAAGTCACTGTGTATTTCTATGCAATCATTTATTTCTTATTCTAAGCATTAGTGTTTTATCACTTTTCTATTTTTTTTTCTTTCTTTTTCCTTTTAATACAACATTAAAAGAAACCACATATAAAAAAACCCCTGAGGTTCTCTTCCTGTAATGTCATGCACTGCAGGACTGCTTCAGAGCTGCAGCTTAGTCTTTATTATTATAGTTTCCCCAATAAAACTTCATTTAAATAATCAGGGCAAGGCCAGGTGGAGCATCAAGTAGTGCAGATTTATGCTCACCTTCGCTGTGTAATGAGGCATGAGGCAAAAGCACACCACCACCTCATCTGTTTTTTATAATGCAAACAAAATAACCATTAAAAAACCCTAAAAGCTGGAATTTAAATGTTTAGATCTCAATGTGATTGAGCTGTAATATCCTTAGATTTAAAAAAAAATATTTTGAAAATATCATAGTGAGTTGCTGGTAAACTAATTCCTGTTTATCTTTGAAGTTCTCTGTTTGTAATTAATTTTCATCTGACATGGTATTATTAATCTGTCCGGTCTTTATTTTAAATTTTAAGCCAAAAAGTTTCTGTATTAGACTTGTATGTTTCTTCTTTTTGCCTTATACAGGCTGTAAAGTCTAAAGATATTATAATGCTGAAAGCAGGATTCAGTCTTCTCTACCAGGTTATTGCAGTGGAACTTCTGGAGGGGTGAGTGGTCATGTTAAGCTACTTGGCTGGGTTTTCTCTGAGGCTCAGCCTGTGAGGTTCAAAGAAGGGACCAGATCATCCACTGATGCAGAACAAATGAGTAATTTGGAAGAAAGTGTTTGAGTATTCTTTGTGGTCATCAGAAGGGAATTGTATGAAAAGATCACATTTTGGAAACATTCAGAAAGCAAATCCCCTAGAGCCAGGAAAAGGTAGTACATTTCGAAACATAAACTGCTAGAACAGCTGTCCATTACGTATGTCAAAGATTCCACTAAAGCTTTCTCTGTTAAATACGTTAATAAGTCTGAAGGATAAAGCAGAAATGAATACTTGCGGAATATAATGAAGTAAATGTTATTTTAAGAAGTATGGTCACTTCAGCACATGTGTCTAAGTGTAGTGTCCCCACTGTGCAGGTCTGTGCTAATAGAATTGTTAAAGAATAAGTGGAGAGAAAATAGACTGTGATGAAGGGGCTGGAGCACCTCACAAATGAAGAAAGGCAGAGAGAGTTGGGGCTATTTACCCTGGAGAAGAGAAAGGACAGGGGAATCTCATCAAAGTCTGTATAAACACCTTCAGAGAGGGTGTGTAGAGCACAGAACCAGGCTCTGGTTGGTGGTGCCCGCTGACAGGACCAGAGGCAACGGGCACAAACTGAAGCACAGAAGGTTCTCTCTGGACATTAGGAGGTGGCACTTTTTTTTTTTTTTTTTTTCCCTTTTTTTTTTTCTTTGAGGGTAACTGAGCAATGCCACAGGCTGCACAGGGAGGTTATGGAGCGTCTGTCCTTGGAGACACGAAAAATCATCTGGACATGGTCCTGGACGGGAGACTCTCTATGGCCCTGCTTGAGCAGGCGTTTTGACAAGCTGAGCACCAAATGTCCCTTCCAAACCCAGTCATTCTGTGATTCTTTGAAAGCTTTCAAGTTCTGTTTAAATGACCCACTTTAAATGCCTAATTTAGAATCAGTCAAATCTACAAAATAGTTTTACTTTTAAAAATCACTGCATTTATGTCTAAATTCTAAAATTTATAATTCAGTATTAACATTTTAATGCAATTTGATTATTCTAGGAAGAGGAAGACAGCCTATTTCATTGTTTGCATCATATGTCTCTATTCAACCTCTGACTAAGGAAAAGGTAGAATAATGCATGGTGAAAGAAAAAAGTAAGTATCAAGGTCCTTCCTTTCTGTTACAGACTCCCCTATTTTATAGTTTTAAATTCTTCCCTTCTTTTAGGCAGGCTAAAGGTTTTCCTGCATATGTTATCTGTAAAAATTCTATTTAAAAGTCCCTGTTCTTTGGACTTCACTTTTTTCCCTATATTTTCTTTTCCTTTAGAAAAAGCAGCATCTTGGTCAGGGGAATGCTATAGGCATTCTGTTAGTGAAAATGAAGCACTTCACATTTTTTTTTCCTCAGGATATGTCACTTCTCAGAGTAGAAATATTCTTATGCACTAAATACAGTAAAATGAACCTTCTAAATCAAGAAATAAAAAAGGAAGTAGCTGGACTCTGATTTTCTAAATTAAATAATAATTTCATCAGAAAAAAATTATTTAGTAGTTAAAGCCTAAGAAATGGTGTTGGAGACATACCATGTAGATCTGAGTCTGGGTAGGATCCTTCAGGTTCTCTTCCTTAAGGACTGTTCAAATTGTTCGTAGAGAGAGGCAAAACTATCTATTCCGAAATTTAAGGAAATACAAGGTTCATCCATGCTATCGAACCATTTTAAAGAAAGCCTATTTTTTTGATGCAGCTCTTCAGTTGTTGGGAATACTCTTTTTGTTTGTTTGTTTGTTTACTCTATATCTGTGACAGTTAGTAAGGATGGACCCTTTGCACCATAAATTTCAAATGATGCTGTCGATAAAGATTTCCAATTTTAATCACTATAACTTTGACATGGAGACATCAAATGTGGACGGAAGTGATAACCACAGAGGGAATGGGTAAGGTCTGGTAGTCTGCCTCAGATACGAAACATTCAGGTTTTCCAGAAAATGAATGCCAGGAAACGGCTTTTTTTCACTTCTTTGTTGGTTTGGTTTTTGTTGTTTGTTTTGGTATAGTACACCTCTGTCTTAAGTGTAAATCTATGTCAGAAAAGGTCTTTGCGATCCCCTTTGTGTATTGTTTATACTGTGTTTACCAACAGCAGCTTTTTTGTTCACCTGAGCTTGAAGTGCCAGTGAGAGTCTGTGACTAGAAAGTAGTTTAGGAAAAGACAGTCTAAAACCCCTCTAACTTCTTAACAGATGCTTTCCCTTGCTGCAGCTTGGGCTAGCACTGGTCCTAGGGTTTCAAAAGAAAGTCTCAGACAAGTAGTAGGATGGATATGAATTGTGCTCTGGACCTTGTTTTCACTTCACCCTGGTATGGAACAAAATGGTGGAATTGAGAGGGGCTAAAACTAAAACATGGTCAAAATCACTGTTTTCCACCCAGAGCCACACAGCTTCGTGCTGTGGTTTAACCTCAGCTGGCAACTAAACCCCATGCACCTGTTTGCTCACTGCCCCTGGCCCAGTGGAATGGAGGAGAGAACAGAAAGGGTAAAAATGAGAAAACTTGTGGTTTGAAAAAACCACAGTTTAATAGGTAAAGCAGAAGCTGTGTGCCCAGGCAAAGCGAAGCTCATTCCCCTCAGTTTATAGACTGAGCCATGTGCTGTGCTCCCTTTGCTCAGCTGTGGTCAGCTGTTGCAGCTGTGTCCCCTCACAAACCCTTGTGCCCTCCAGCCTGGTGGAGTGGGCTGAGAGGCAGAAAAGGCCAGGAAACTGCAAGCTTTGTGTTAGAAATGACAAAAACCTCCCTGAGTTAACAACACTGTGCTCAGAATGAAATCAAAACACAGCCCCATACCAGCTACTGTGAAGAAAATTAACTCTATCCCAGCCAAACCAAACACACTTCTTTACACTAACAAGCAAAACTCACCTGAGGTTATTAACTTAGTTTTCACAGTTGCTTTTCCAGGAAATTATGGGGGAAAAAAACCCCAAACCCTTGGCTCTCTTTCACCATCATTTTCGCAAATATATTAAGAGAAAAAATGTATATATATAACATGTATTTTACATTTCCTTGTTTTGTAAATCATACTTTTATTTAAAAATGGATTATTTTAGTGAATCCATGATAGCTATAAATGAATGATCTATTCAATATGACTTGCCATTTTTATATAGTTTTTTTTTTTAATGAGGGCACAACATCATGATAAGAATTCTTTGTGCTTTCTCAAATGAATGAGGGGAACAAATACAATATCCTAGGACTCTGTTAAAGCTGGTCTTTTGAAACTGTTAATATGCTTATGCAAAAAAGACAGGGAGAGGCGTTTTAATATTGCTGAGAAAATTTTGTTTGGGTGAAATCTCTTCCTCTATTTTCAATTATTTTTGAGTTTGGGGTTTTTTTTTGGCAATTTATGTGATTTGATTCCTGAAGAGCAAATGGGCATTTAAAAGTATTGCCAGCAAAGGGAAATATAAGTCTTGAAGAAAAAAATATTTCTCATAACTCCGCTGTGATTGGAGGGACCGGAACATTATATTTCAGAAAGAAATGGCAAAAACCTAACTTGAGAAACATTTTTTCTCAACTTATCTACACAGCAGACATCAAAACCTGATCTACTTCATGCTAGGTCACCTTGATGATCAATGGAGAGAAAAATGTCACCTCTAAAAGGCAGTACATCCCTCTCACACGTCTGTCTTAAAAATCACATGTATCACCCCTGAAAATGCTTACTTCTCTCATTTGGTAGAAGGGGCACATATGATGAAGAGACACACAGAAGTTTTACTTTCAAATTTTCATGTAAGATCAAGTTACTTGTACTTTGCTAATCACGTCGTCTGTACTATTCTAAGATCAAGTTCTCTTTCAAGATGCCTTCACTTCAGGTCAGAAGTAATGTCATTTTTTTAAGGGTTTGGCAGCTGAAAAAATGGAGCAAATGTATTTTTATGGTGCAATTATTAATTTCTCTCTATATTGCTGTTGGCTCACTTATGACTCAGATTAAAGCCTCTCGCTCTGGGGGTCCCTACAGTATGGACCTCTCAAATTTGTTTGAAAAGAGGACTTGTAATGGTGGCTGCCTTTGAAAATTTTCCATTTGGGGGAGCAAAGACAAAAAGGCTGGCTTCCTTGGGCGTCCCATCCCCTGCTTATCCCTGCATGCTAAAGAGGTCCCAGGGCCAAGAGAGTCCCCAGATATGCTATTTATCCTTTGGCACTCCCTCCACAGATGAGCTACACATTTCCATTTGTATTTCTGCCTTATTTTCCATATAAAGTTCTGCCCAGTTAGAGATGTGAATTATGCTCTTAATATTTTATAAAGGAGAATTCTAAAAGCAAAAACATATTATTAATGAATTTAGATAGAATATATTTCCATTTTTTGATTCTTATTTTTATTAATGCTGCCTCTTCTGAATTTCATTAATGTTAGTATCCATCTCTTTGCTTTACATTTATGAATAGAAAATCTACCATACTAGTGCTTAATTTCCAGGCACAAAGAAAACCGTCTGTTTTTTTTAGATAAAACAGTTTCAAATCTACTTTAAGATAATCTCCCCTTCCCTCTCTGCATTTTTTTCCCACTGAAAAATAATAGACTTTTTTAGAAATTCACTGTAAGGAGTAAAACTCTTCAAGTTTTTCAGCAAATCAACAGTAATTTTGCAACAGGCTTTTTAAATCACTGTCATTTAATAATCCATGCTAATAGGGTTTACCATTTTTCACTTTGTTAGTTTGCTGTAGGGCTACCCTTACTAAAATACAAGGTTAAAGGTAGTGTAGGGATTGTCATATCATGAGTGTTTATTGTGGATTGTTACAAAGTTAACAAAAAACTTAACTCCAGTTAATGACAATTAGTTCAAATTAAAATCATTAAAATTAGTTTGAATACTGTCACACAGGTATATTTATGGGTCATTAAGGTAAATAAAGAGCTTTCCGAACATGTCAGTATGTATTCTATTTTATAAAATATATACATTCTCTGAAAGTAATGAATTTACACATTATCCAAACAATTTTGATTAATTTTTGATAATTCTACCTCTTCTTTAAGTACTGTCCTAATGCATCTTCAAGGAAAATAAAATGAAACTACATTTTGATACAGAAAACAGATCAGGATCCCCTTTTTTTCACTCCTCTAAGAAAACCTATGCCCAAACCTGTTGGTCCTGAAAAGCAAAAAATTCTTGGAAATCAGGCTAGTTTTCTCTGGGAAGGGGGGAAGGGCCAGGCCCGCTAACAGGAGAACAAAAGGCACAATAATCAAACAATGGCACGTACGGAGCAAAGGCCATTTTGCCGCCTTCGCTGCGGGAGAGGCCTGGCTCCCTGCGGCTTCCTTTGCGCTTTTCAGTTTCAAAGGCTGACACTGCAGCGGGGTGTTTGACCTCTCCAGAACCGCTCTGATCACAAGACACCCCGAATGTAGCCTTGTGTTCAGTGGAATAGCCCAAGTGAGGACGCTCAGCGCCAGGAAATGAGCAGACCCACAATTTCACTGAGCTAAATTAGGTTCCTCCGGCTTCAGTTAACCCTCGGAGAGACTGCAGAGCTGGTGTTGGAAGTAGCCCACACACTCAGGCACAGCTTTAACTTTTATTACTGGTGACTGTAGACTTGTGGCATGCTGACCATGGATACTGTGCTTGGCACTGTTCACCCAGGCACACAAAAGAAGATAGCCCATAGTCTGCAATTTTGTGTTGTAGATGACAGGGAAAATCCAAACGGAAGGATGAGCAGAAGATTTTCACAGCAGGAGTAGAGGAATGAACTTCCAAGGAAGTGATATAATGAAGGCAAATTATTAAGACTGGAAGTAAGTAGAGGAAAATTAGTGATCCACAGTTAAGGAAAGATCAAAGCTCTGTCCAGTCATTACTTGTGGACTGAAAATCCATGAAACTCATGAAACCTGTTTCTGGTTATTCAAAATGTTTAAAGTCCACTGAAATATTCAGATAAATGTAATTAAGAGTAGACTATTGCAAGAATAGTGAGCAAGCAAAAGGATGCTGCAAGGAGTAAGCCTGGATTTAAATAATTGGCCATGTATGAACTGTCTTTGCCATTGCTTCCCTCTGGAAAAGCAAATGCATTCCCAGACTATATACACTCTAGTTTTGAAGAATTTCTCCAAAATAATGCTTTTTTATATGTATTGGAAGTGTACGGTCCATCTTGCAAATCTGCGTAACATACTCCTCTGTAGATTCTGTTTTGCAACAAGGTCAATGAAAAAACTCCTGTCAATCTAAATGAAATCTGCACACAACTTTTATAGCCTTCTTAAAAATCATGGGATTTATCTATTCCTGTGAATCTGAGAGGCTTCCAGCTTATCTAAGTAAAATCCTAGACCTAAGTAAAAAATCCAGAGGAAGTAAAATGATATTATCATGTTCTATTACCATGTTCTGTGCCACTGTCTAATCACATACAGAAAATTAGGAGAGATAATTAATATCAAGTAATCTGAGATGTTATACTGTTTTTTCCTGAGAAAGAGGATATATTATTTAGTTACTATTTTCTTGTACTATTCAGGGAAGATCTCAAGTAATCTGGAAAAGAGCATAAAAAGAAGTAACTCATAGTATTATCATTTTGTTGTTGATGAATTTTAAATACTTAATGTGAAAATGTGTTCTATCGAAATGATCGGTGAAAACAAAGTTTTCATCTGCCTTAAATCCAATGTAACCATTGCACTTTAGGACTTCTAAGCAACCAAAAATTCACACTTGTCTGTTAACATCAGCTGGATCTCTTTAAAGTCCAGTGGGAAATAAAAAAAGTTATCCAAGGCTAAAATTGGTTAAAGAGGAAAGTTCAACAGGACAGGTGGAGGTGATGATCTCTGGTGACATTTATCTGTGTTTCCTTAGGTATCCTTTCCTGGATGATTTCTTCTATCCTCTGTGATGTATTATATTCAGTGCCTCAATTTTTGATAGTAGTTTCCTGGATCACAGGTGACATTTCAGCAGTGGGTTATTTCTTTGTTGGGAGAAAATGATTGGCGTGCCACAGGATAATTTAGCTCAGCTGGTGCAATTTTGCTAAGTGCATAGTTCCTCTTACTATATTTTTGGCAGAGTTAATAAGGTAAGACAAGTGGATTAAAGATTATTGATTCAACCTTTGAAGTAGAAAGTTCTCTGGAATGGTGGCTGTATTTTGTTTTAAATTTGACTGCTCCTGACAGAATGGATTCATTCTTTTGTAACCACTTAGAGAGGTTTTAGACACTACAGTATTACAAATTATGATTATATGCTCAGAAGCATAATTATTAGAAAAATTGTAAGATTATAAAAATATTGACTCTGCTTCATTTCCCTGTTTGTTTGTTTGTTTGTTTTGTTTTTTTTTTGTTTGTTTCCTTTTGTCTGTTTTGGGTTTTTTTATTGTTTTGTTTGGTTTTGGTTTTTTTCTGGATGGCTTAACTGATACTGCACAAATCCTTATTCATGTGTGAGCATCCTTGGACACTTGAGAGCTGCAAATTCCTAATATGAAATAGGCCAGTGTTTACCTTGTTAGAAAAAGATAAAAGCCCTTTTTTTTCCCCCAAAGGTATTGAAAATTATTCTTCATATGAATGAAGTTTGCATCATTCAGCTGGTGCTTCTGGGCATCAAAAAGTCTTAATATTAAGCCCTAAACCTTCTGTGCTACCGACTGTTTATCTGAATCACTCTTCCTTTGGCAACAGACTTGTCAAACTCAGCTCAGTACTGGAATGGAGGGGTCACATATCTGTAACTCTCTAGATTTCCATGTCCACCCATAAGGAAATAATTGCCCAGTTTTTCCTTTGAAGTTGTGAAAGCCAGCAGGAGGCATAGTAATGATTACCTAAACAGAGGTACTTCTGAGCTTGGCATTGTTAGCTTCCCGTATGTGGGGTTGTCTCTACAGCATCAAGGCAGCATTATTGCACTGGTATTTTTAATTAATTGCTGTCTCTGATATTGAAGGATATCAGTAGAATACTATCAAATAAATACAATTATTATTCTGTAGAAAACCCTTCCTGAAAGCCTCACAACTGTAATTTTCTGTCCAGAGTAAGAATGCATGTATTTTCTTTTCTTTTTTTTAAGTTTTCACATACATAAATATGTCTAAACTGTTCGTATCCAAAAATAAAAATTGGAAGGTATCTCAGAATAAATAAATAATTTCACATTTAACTCTCATGGAAATAGACATTAAAAATGTCAGTTTTCCTTCAACTTCTGGAAATAAATGAGAAACATTTTTTAGAGTATTATTATTTTTTTAATAGTATCTGTAGGTTAAGATAGGTTCAAGAAACCAAAGGAATAGTCACTAAAAGAAGCCAGAATTAATCTTGTAAGAAATCCTACATAGACAAATCCCAAAGAGTTTACTTCTAGAAGACTTGCTGCGGAATCAGTGCTTTGTTGAACACAGAAGTTAGTAACAGTAAGAGATATCTAAAAAGAACTGCACAGGAAGCTTTTCTGTATATGAGAGACCTTTTTTCAAGTGTACTAAAGAATAAGTTCTTAGAGTTCTAGCACTTTGTAGAAACAGAGAAAAATAAGACATTTTTTCAATTCCTGTAATGACTTACAAGAAAGCTTAGTGTATGAACGCTCGCTAGTTCCCCTGAATCCTACCTCCAAGTTTCAAATCTTCTCCTGTACATTTTGTAGATGAATCTGGATCACATCTCTGCAAACCCAATAATTTTGCTCTTCTGCCAGGGTTAAAAAGAAAGAATGCCAAATATCACTGCCCTACTCCATCTCACATAATGCCATATCTGCCTACTGATGGTAATTATCATCTTTAAGACACATTTTTCCTGAATCCTGTGAGCCGATTAAAAGTGATTCAGATTAGTTAATTCTAAATGGATGCACGATTTACTCACTCAGAGGAGTGCAGACAGTGAGATGGGGCTATACCCAGAATGTACACATCTCAGAGATGTTTGCCCTAATAGTAAAACACAAATAAGGAATTTTCACCCTTTTCATCTTTTAAGGTTTCTTGGGCCTCTGGGTTTTTCTGTCTGATATGATTTATTTCTGGCTTGTTTCTTTTTGTACAACTCCTTTCAATCAAATTACATTTTTTCAAATAGATAAACGGAGTCAATTTTCAAGTAACACAGATCACTCATTTTCTGTGATGTTGTCAAATATATGAAAATGATCAAAGAGATAGACTTTGGCGTCTTGTTACTTTTAATGCTATATTTATAAAAATATTTTAAGATACCATGGGTTTTGGAAGGGGATCTTTATAATGTTGTTTGAAATATACAGTGATACACTGAGAACATAGAGATTGGGAGTACTCTATGTAGAAAGAACAAAAAATGTCTAAATCACAGAATATCACAAGGAGATTATGAATTCCCGTGTGGAGGCAAAAAGACCCATGGATGCTTGCAGGATTATGGAACTGTCTTTGAGTTGGTTTTGGGGTTTTGTGGTGTGTTTTTTATTTTCCATAGAAGACAGTACATCATCTCTTTTACAACAGGATCCTTGAGAATTCCTGCAAGAAAATCTTGGCCTGTTGTTAATTTTTCTGTTTTCAGTTATAAGGGGATGACTCAAGTGTATGTCCTGACATAAAGTATATACCCACTCCTGCATTTCCTAATTTTAAACATATGGGATAAGCAGTAAACCTTAACTATCAAACTACTATTTCCAAGGATGCATCCCTGCAAATTTTTTCCTTTGTCCTTTGACCAGAGCTTCCTATGTGCTCCTGCTGGTAAACATGATGCTTGACTCCATCTTCTAACTTTTTGTTAGAGTCTGATTTTTTCCATAAGGGCTCTTCTGTAACTAAGGAAAATTTAGTCATTACTGAAGGAGAATAGATATCACACTTTCTCCTTTGCTTTGAGCATCTTTTAGGGCCATGTTTGGTGATAAGCTTATTGAATGAGTGGTACAGATAGTGAGAAAATCAATAAGAAGTTTACAGTCCAAGGAAAAAAAAATACAAAAAAGGACTGAGAATAGAGAAAAATAGACATTCTAGTTTGTTTTTTTATTAGTTCATGGGGCAGAGTCTGATTTAAAAAAATCTGAGTTCAAAGGCATTTCTATTTAAAATGAGACTCACAACATTGCCACTCAAATTAGAACATCTCTCACCTTCATTTTACTAGTGCTTTGTTTCTTAATGCAATGTTTGGTGTTCCTAATCTTTCTGGCAAAGGGGAAAGGATTGTGAAGGAGTATATTGACTGTATATTGATGATGATGGCAATTGTAATTGTAAAGGCGAGGGATTTTCCTGTCCTTATCTGATCCCATGAGATTTCAAATATTGCTTTCTCTCCATCCTGCTGAGGAGGAGTGAGAGGGGCTTGGTCAGAACCTGGGAGACAATGTAAGTTAACTCACCACACTGAGCATTATTGAAACTCATCACACTACATTTAAGCATAAGAAAAAATTTTCACTGTGAGCACCATGGAAACTTGGAGCAGAATTTTCATAGAGTCTGTGGAACCTCCATCCTTGGAGATATTAAAAACTCAAGTGGACATAGTCCTGGGCAACCTGCTCTAGATGCCCTGCACTGAGCAGGAGGA
>VYZQ01033576.1:12709-23662 GCA_013400655.1 Mystacornis crossleyi | reverse complement strand
GGGGCGCGCCCGGGCTGGGAAGCGGCGGGAGGCTGGAGCCGGAGCGGCCGCCGCCAGGGCCGGCGAGGCTGTTCCCGTGGGCAAATACGCCGCTGAATCCCAAGTCTTCCCTCAAAAATCCTGGGTGGAAGGCGACTTAAGCAAATGTTTGTATTAAAAAGACGAACAAATAACATCCGCACTCCCCGAAAAAAATCCACAAATAAAACCCTAACCAGTCAACAAAATCCAGAGCTATGTATTTTTTTTTAACATTCCAAACCCATTGTGTTTGTCCTGCAGAATGCTGTATCATGGTCCTGAACTCCACATGTTTGGAGAAACAGGATCCAAATGACCGAACCCGCTTTCCGCAAGTCTAGGTTAACTTTAATCTGAATGTCAATTTGAATGTTTTTGCAACCCTTTGGAACCGGTTCTTCAGTCTTTCAACTTCATGCAGGCTGAAAGACTTTACTGAGGTCTTTCAACCTTGTGCAGTAAATGGTCATTGAACTTCTGTGAGAGCAATTAACTCAGTTTGCTTTTGATCACCACACATTGTTGTCCATCTTCCAGGATCTCCTAAATCCGAAAATGTAACATCTTTTATGTCTCATAAAAGTCCTGCCATTCCAGAGACATTTGTTGTCATAGGGAAGATAATAATTCTTGTTTACTGCAAGGGCACAGAAGCTCATTAAGTTCAAAGGGAGAGAGAAGGGATAAACTTGTATAATCGAAATGCTTTGGTATGTCTTTTATAGCGGTTAAAAAGAAATACCCAGATCTAGAGCCTAGTTTTTATGGAGTGGGGGAGGTTTCTACATGGTACGATAACTGTGTATCATTTTAGCACAGTATGCTTCTCCCTTACTCAGATTATTCTGGATTTCTAGGTCAGAGGATGTAGCTTGCTGAGATGTGGACAATATAACATGTATTGCAGTAGAGGCTAGAATGATCTAAGAGGCCTAGGAACAATACAGTACCTCCTGTATAAGGAAAAAAATCCCTAGAAATAATCCAGTTGTAAAAGTTTCTGGTTTGATTTGGAGAATGTTGGTGGTTTGTGTTTGTTGGGGTTTTTAGGGGGGATTGTTTGTTTATTTCTTGAACCGTACATTTTGGAACCATCTTCTACAGGAGCATGCTATTGGGAAGAGAAGAGAGATCATATGATCCAGAAACTGTAGGGATTAATATTCCTTAGGGTTAGCCAAGTAATTAATTACCAGATTGTTTGCAAATCTCCTCTGCTTTGCCTATTTCCAGATCAGGTGAGAAGACAGCTTACTAACTGTGGCTTTTCTCCTTGAAATGCCAGTCAAAGTAGTCTGTTCTCTGAACACCTCTCCAAGAAATCGTGATGGCATCTGTGTTCAGTCTTAAGGGAGATTAAAGCCTTCAGACAAACACCTGGTTAGATGTCTTAAACTGAAAGCTGACCCTAGCACTGGAGTCCAGCCCCTGAATTTAATTTGCTTGTCGCAGTGGCTGGCAGTCACTGCTTGAACCCTTGGCAAAGAGCGAGTGGGGAGCACATGAACTTTCTGTCACTCCACAGTTCCTCACCATCTTGGACATGTTCAGTGTAAACAGTGTCATTCAGTGTAATGGAAAATGGTGTTTCAGAACCACTGTCTGTGACTATTCTCTCTATTGGCATCAGTTTTTCTGAAATGGTTCCAATCTGATCCCGCCCCTCTGAGCAGTTGAAAGCTGTGTGTGAATCAAAGCTCAAACTGCTTTTCTTGACTTTCTGTTTGAGAGCTACAGCTGCGTGTTTGCCATAGCTGTAGAATAACGCCTGTTGGGAGCATTGGAATGAGTCTGCCTCTCGGTGTGTCCTAACTGATTCAGGATCCCAGGGGCAGTGAGCTTCTGGGATAGAAAGTTTGTGTCTGACAAACAGATCTCAAGCCTGCTTTTAGGGAAGACAGCTGTTGGGGTATGTTTATGTTGTGTTCATTGGCCTGTTTGTCATTATCTCTTTCCATTCATATAGACCTGTTGCTCCAGTTTACCGCCTAGGAAGGGAATAAGAAAATTGGCCCAAGACTCCAAAGAAGATAGCTGCAGAGGGTAATGAATAAATTTACCCACAGGTGATCTTGGAAAACTGCTGAGGTCAGGACACAAGCTGTTAGTGGGACAGCAAGTTACTGAAGACTTCTTAGCTGTTCTGATTTCAGACTCTTCCTGGGGGTGAGGTTTGCTGTGGGTCCCAGTGTAGCTGGGACAGTGTAGCTGTCCTTGGGCAAATAAAACTATTCAGTTCTCCACCTTGGCTTGAACCACAGCATTTGTTCATCTTTTAGTTGTGAGAAATCCTTAAAGACATTTGCGGTTCCAGAAGACCACACCTGTCAGGTGTAGGTGAGGGTGGGAAGGATTGGAGCCAATGATTAGTGACAACCAAATATGAGAACTTGTCCTAAGTAAAGCGTCATGAGAACAGCTGCCAGGTTAACTTTGTGTTCATCAGGGCTATGTTAATTCAACTTTTAAAGGAGAGTGACTCTTTGGTTTCTGTTTTATTTCTATGCCACAGTCATTAGGTTTACCTGAGAGGCCATGAGTGAATTTAATCCTCGTGGCTAATTTTTGCACAGATATGATTTGGCTTCACTCCTCTCATATTTCTCCTAAAGATTTTGTGTCTGTGAAATATGACTAGTCATTGTAAGGTAGCAGAGTTATTGGTAAGATTTGAAAGCAGCAAGTATCAGTGTTGTCCTATATAGTGAAGCATGATTAGACATTATTGAAGGTTAGTAGGCAAGGAAGCAATTTAGAAATAGAAATTCTCAAGCGAATAACTGTGTCTGGTTAATCTTTATATTAAGTTCAGAAGTCAGTACCATGTGGAATGTCACATGAGCTAAGTATAAGCTCAATAAACTGCTCTTTTTGAGGCTTTGGTATCTTGATACCTTTTTGTATAGGTGCAGTATACAGGAAGGTGCCATTACCTAAGAGAATATCCAAGGAACAGATATGAGAGACCAGACATTCTTCTTGTTCGTATGTTTAAATGTTCCAGCTGCAGATTTTATACTATTTACTGAAGATACTATAGAACAAGACCTAAATTTCCTTTGAAAGGCATAGAACTCTAGACAAATTTGCTGTTTGTTTAGATTTCTCTTAAACTGAATGCTTCTTCCATAGCTTTAGTTTTAATTTTGTTCAAATGCATCAAAGGAGCACCACATGCACACAAGTAAAAGCATTTTTGGCATTCTTTTGTCATTCTCTGGTTAGCTGCCTTACCTTATTGATCTTTTTGCAGTAGGGCAGAATTTTGGCCTTCATGTGAGTGACTGCCTCCCCACCACTATCTGACCCAGGAGTGGATGGGACCTTGAGTTACTGAGGCAGTGCTGGATGCTGCTGTGCAGTGTATACTTCAGTGCCTGAAATTATTGTATTTATAGCAAACTCCATGAAGAACCTCCATATACTTTACTGAAGTCACATCAGTTTTATTATTGATAATACAGTCATTTTTAATTTAATAGGAGCAGTCAGTGTTTTGATAAATAGGTGTATATACATGTAACATTGAATTTCAAGCTTATTTTTTTTTTATTAGGAGCTTGTACAGTTTCCCACCATATCACTGCAAAATATGTGGCACTCAAAGTCAGCTCCAGAAATCCACCTGCTGCCTTAAGACTGGCAGACTTTCACTGGACAAGTTAGTGGTGTTTAAAATACCAACATTTGAAAACCTTGTACAATGGCACACTGAGGCTTTTCAGCGAAGACAAAGTTACTGGAATAACGTTGAAAAACTGAGATGAATCATTTTCTAAAGAGTTCATTCTGCAAAGTCCAGCTTCTTTTATCCTCCAAACTAGTCATACATTTTTGTCAATTGCAGAAAACTTGCTCTTTTTGACTATTTGGCTGCTACTANGATAAATAGGTGTATATACATGTAACATTGAATTTCAAGCTTATTTTTTTTTTATTAGGAGCTTGTACAGTTTCCCACCATATCACTGCAAAATATGTGGCACTCAAAGTCAGCTCCAGAAATCCACCTGCTGCCTTAAGACTGGCAGACTTTCACTGGACAAGTTAGTGGTGTTTAAAATACCAACATTTGAAAACCTTGTACAATGGCACACTGAGGCTTTTCAGCGAAGACAAAGTTACTGGAATAACGTTGAAAAACTGAGATGAATCATTTTCTAAAGAGTTCATTCTGCAAAGTCCAGCTTCTTTTATCCTCCAAACTAGTCATACATTTTTGTCAATTGCAGAAAACTTGCTCTTTTTGACTATTTGGCTGCTACTACCAATTTGAATTTCAAGGTATGTTATTCATTTAAAGCAATTGAAGCACAAGATTTCTTGTTCAGGCCTTAGTGCTCTATAAGTTTATTTTTTTGCAGAAGATGTCTTATGAAAACTCCTACGTTAAATTTCTTAAAGCATCTCTGCAGATTTGATGGTTCAAGCCCTTAATCCTCATACTGGCTCCTCACTGGACTCTCCAGCAGCTTCATTTCTCTCATTGGGGAGCCCGGAAGTGGACAGAGTTTTTGAGATGGGGCCTCACCAGCACTGAGTAGAAGGGAAGCATCACTTCCCTCAACTTGGTGGCAGGAATCCTCCTGGTGCGCCCCAGGATTCCGTTAGAATCCTCTGCAGCCTTTGCTGCAAGGGCACCTTCTTGGCTCGCGTGCAACTTCCACTCGCTGAGCTTCGCTTTCCAGCCAGTCAGTCTCTGGTGTGTACTGGTGGCTGGGGTTACTCCTCCCCACGTGCAGGACTTTGCACTTCTCCTTGTTGAACTTCACAAGGTTTCAGCCTGCCTGTTGCTCCAGCCTGTCACGGTCCATCTGGATGGCAGTGAAAACCTTTAATTTATCAGCCACTGCTCCCAGTTTCATTCCCTGTTCTTGTAACTCCATGTGCAGTTTCAGTTTGGGGGTTTTTGTTTGTTTTGGTGGGGTTTTGTTTGGTTGGTTTTGGTGGATTTTGTTTTCATTTGTTCGGTTTTGGGGTGGTTTTTCTTGCATCCACTTCTGGCATGACTGTATAGGTCAATTAAACTGTAGTAAGTGGCAAAGTGTGGAAACAAACTAACATGCTAAAAAGTTATTTGAGGATGTTGGCACTGGCTTTGTTGTGCTTCACTATATATCATTTCCTTGCAAGCACACTGTCTGGGCAAAGTCAGCTGCCATAGTCTAGTCTGAATACTTTGTGTAGGCGGTACTGAAGGCTTGGACTGGCAGGACCATAAATAATAAAACTCCAAGTGAAATGTGGAATAATGCCTGAGAAGACAGCTCAGTGCTTGGAATTCTCTTTCTTTTGATTTAATGCCTGGTATGAAATAACAGATTTGAGCATGCAAAGTTATTTAGTGATTTGTATAAAACAAAATGCATTCATAGTTTTGGCTTTCTGGGAGATCGAAAATGCAAATTTCTAGAGTGATGGCTTACACAGCTGTGAGAAAATACTTGGTCACTGTCTCAGCACAAACACAGCTCCGATGTTCAAGTGTTTAAATACTGGCTTTGATTTCATTAAGTCTGTCCTCAGACTCTTAAAATTCAATGAGCTACCCTAAAGTGTTAAAGTATGTTATCACTAAACATACAAAATAAACCTTTTGGGTGTCTGTTCTCTTCCAAAAGCTGTAGCAAGCTCACCTCCTGGAGGGAAATCTGATGTGTGGACAGCAAAATAGTGGATAAAATTTATTCAGTATTTTCAATATTTAAAGAAGTTTCAGAGTTAAAGTCTTACAAGAACTTCTGGGAACTCCAGAATTATTTTCCAGTTCTCTGTGGCTGCTTTTAACATTCAAACAGTAACTCTTACTGATTTGCATGTTAATAGAAATAGATTCCCTCTCCCTTGCTTTTCTCTTTTAAATAAACTGGTTTGGGGTCAGACCAAGACTTTGGGATACTTGCTTGGTCTTCCAAAACCATTCTTCATTCAAGGTGTCTACCTTTAAATGGAAATTTTAATATAGTTTTAAGTATGTTTACTAATTAAAATTTGGTTTAATATACTTTCATTTGATATTTTTCTCCACTTCCCATCTTGAAAGCTTCCTTAAACAATGTAATTTTAAATAGTTCAGTATCACACTTTTCTCCTCACCAGTCTCTATTTGAAACTGAGTACCAAGCTAAAATTTGAAGTTGTAAGTGTATTTTAAGAAATGAATGAAGAATTCTTTAGGGTCAAGTTTCGGTTGTGGTTTGTTGGTCTTTTGTTTTGTTCTGGGTTGGGTTTTGGTTGTTTTTTTTGTTTTTTTTTTTTTGCCTCTAAGCTTGCCTAGTTGGAACTTGGCAGGAGTCAGAAGACAAAGCCTTTGTGGTAAGATGCTTCTCATTGCTTTATTGGTGGTACCTTGTATCTGCCTAAAGTTATGAGGGCTTCCAGGTAATTCTGAACTCAGAAATGCCATGATACAGGTAATTCAGAACTGACATCAGACCTGCAATGCTGCAAGTCTACCCACCATCTATGAACACTCTGTGGCTTGGGTGCCAAGGATCTCTGAGAGCTCTGACTGTATCAAACCTGTGTGTGGTGGTATGCAGCCATGTTCTCAGAGAAACTGTATGCAGCAGCCATTGCTTTTTCGTAGAAAACCGTCAATTTTTGATTGTCCAAGTAGAATAATTGGAGAGAAAAAGTTCTGTGAGGTTGGTTTGGTTACTGATAGTCATATGCCCTGCATATAAAAGCTAATCTACGAATAAGTGTCAGAAACCTGTGAGGAGAGACTGAAACTAAATTATCAACCTGCCTTGAAAGTGAGAGTCATAGAATTAAGTCTTTCATTGAGGTTTTAGCTGTTTGGGATCATGTGAATGAGATCTCTTCAGTTTTCCTCTGCAACTGTTAACTTCCTTTGCAGGGAGAGGAGCTCTAGATGTGCAAATTGTGTTTAAGTAATATGTCTCTTTTCGTTAGATGTTTAGAATCCTGACAAGGAGAAATTGCAGGGAGTTTTCTATTTAAGAGGAGGAGGAAATGGGGAAAAAAGTGAATTTCTTGAGCCAAGCAATGTATAGGAAGCAAGTGACATCCTCTTAAAGTAGAGGACTTCCTTTATTTTTGAGGTATAGGTGGTGACTTTACTCTTTTTAGCACTATCCATGTAAAGCGTATGAAGTCTACAGAAACATAAAAAGATTCATACTCAATAGCATTTTCAGGAATAACAGCTTCAAGAATTAATACCTTGTTTTGTGCAGTGTACTGTAATGCAATTAGCTTTTGTATCATGGCTTGGTGCTTTTTAAAATGCACATGGCAGTTCTTTCACTGTGTTTCAGAGAGACATTGCCAACCACTGGTAACTTCTTGCATGCCTGATTTAAATGGAAGCATCCTGCACTTGGGTCCTCTCTTAGCTTCAGGTTTTCCAGAGCTGAAGCCCTTACCTCCTTCTGTGATTGCAGGAACACGTGAGCCCTAACACTGACTGTTCAGTGTCTGCAATCCGAAGTCATAAGGTCTGTGAGTTAAACCTCAGTCTTTGCAGTGTAAAGTCCTGAAACTGCAAAAATAACAGTCTGAGGATGCTTTATGCACAGTAGATGTAGCAGCATAATTTTTCAGACCATCAGCACATCGTAGGCTTTCTAGAGTGCAATGTGTTTTCGTGACTTCAAAGGGACATCCAGCCTAGCAGTGTTTGTTTATAACAATGAGTAAAAAATTGTGCTTAGTTTAGTTTGGCTCAAACCGAGGTATGAAAAAGGAAAAGCATCTGCAGCTGTTACAGCATGTTTGAATTTAAGTAAAACCAGATAAGAGCAAGGAACAGGCATCTTTCTTCTTTAAATAAAAGGAAAAAAACCTCGCAAACAATCAATAAACCAAACGTTAAGGTGCAGGTGTGTGTTTTTTTAAGATACATTAAAATTACGAGAGAACATTGAAAGGAATGAAAATAGCCATTTCAGATTAATTGTAGACATTATTGTGCTGGGTTTTTTCCCCCCCTTTGAGTGAGACTCTGCCAAGCTGCTAGGAAAGTCAAAAGCTGTTGTTTATGGCTCTCTGTTGGGAAGGAGGTTAATTAGTATATGCTGTGCAGAAATATGCCCGCAGTTAGAAGACGCTATTGTTTCAGCGCTGGTTAAGTGATTGATGTGGGTGCTGCCTTAGGAACAGTGGCAAGTCAAGTTTAAAAGTCCAAGGCTCCGCCTGTGCCCTTTTACCTACTTTGCTGGCGAGCACGTGGCAGCGCAGGAATGCAGCGAGGGGAAGTGTACCGCGGCTTATGATTAAATTGGCCTTTAAGGAGGAAAACAAGTGTTCAAAGAAGCGGACTTCGGGAAGCCTTTGGTATTCCGCCATCATAATTCAGGGCAGTCTTAAAGGCTTATGGTTTTCTTAAGTAAAGAAAAGGAATATGAAAAGAAACAAGCTGTTTTATTGTTTCACATCTTAATGTCAAGCTATACAGTCCTAGAACTGGACTGTAGTTGTTTTTGGGGCTCGTTTGGTTGATTCAGGATTAATTTTTTTTTTTTTTCATTTGGGAATGAGGAATATTTCCCTTAATGAAGCTTATTTATTTCTATGGGAATGCTAAGTTTTATTCATTAAAATGTCAGGGTTGACTATTAATGCTTAATGTTATTTATAATATTTTACTGCCTGGGACTGTAAAAAATGCATGTGCTTAAAAACGAAAGGGTTCCTGAAATTCTTTCCATTCAGAAATAAAGAGGAGGTTAAATACAAATTTCCAGGCTGAGAAGTCACAGGGGAATTGAAGGGTAACAGAAACTAGTTGATCTTGTACTTAAGCTTACACTGGCATTGCAGAATACAAAATTCCATGAGTGAACTGAGCAGAACCTGTTGACCTTTCTTGAGACAAATCCAGGTGCCTGGTTCTCTGTATGCAGATCTGGCTGGGTTCTTTGTATGTGTTTGTTGGGGTTTTATCATCCCAGTCTTAATGGTGCTACTAAACATATGATAAATTCTTAACTTTGAATGCTTTTGCACACCCTGCTGACTTCAGGTTAGACCCTGTATTACTGCTGCCTCTGCCTGTTTTATTGCTCTCTGTCAGCTAGTCATGAACAATTTAAATGAATGAATGGACAGCTGACTTGGACTTCCTCATACTTGCCTACAGCAGGGCCCATGTTAGTGACAGAGTCATTAAGAACTAAGAATTGCAGTTGTTATTAGGGCACGCAGGGCTTGCGTTAAAGCTTTTGAAACTGGTGTTCAAAGGTGGTGCGCATTCTTCTCATTTGTTCTTCTTTGTTATTCTAACCAGACGCTGCACGCACATAAATCATTTACATACTGTCTGTAGGATACTGTGAGCTTTAGCTGCCTTGACTTACCCAGCACACATCTTCTAAAACTTGAGCAGTGGTTGATGGATTTGCGAGATCTGTGAATTACCATAAGCACTGTAGCAGTAGTTGTATTGCAGGGGTGGATCACTGTAGGCTGGTCCAGGGACAGGCACTTTAAATATTGCAAAGAATCCATGCCTGTTGGTCAGCAACCTTACTAGATGATGTGCAGCAGCACTTACCTCATTCATCTCTGCCGAGTATTCCTTCTCTTTCTATACTGTGTATTTATTTCCTAAGCCTACTGTTACTGCTGCATTCCCAGTGCTTATATTCCCTGGTTGTCTACTCATACACCTTTGCACCCATTCTTTGTGTTTCAGATGACTTTGATATAGTAGAGCATTTACAGACTAGAGGAGCAGCACTAAGTGATAATAAACTGCTTTTGAAATGCTCACCTAAATTGCACTGGTTAATCCTCATGTGCTGTTCGACAGGGAATGACACTCTACCAGAATTTAATTACTAGCTTTAGGTTTGCAAACTAAATGTAAATTTTAGCATTTAGGATTTAAAAAGGGTAAAGTAGTTATCCTTTTTTTAAAATTTTACTTACATAGAAATGCCAGTGCCACCTTAAAACACTTGGTATTGATAATGTGTTTTGTACTGGTGAAAATCTCAATCTAAAACTTGCCATTGAATACTGACCTATAGACGGGATAATAAATTCCACTACCATTTAGTCACACTTCTAGGAGGATATTGTTTTTAGGGCTATGCATGAAAGTTTTGGTAAGGTAATAAATTAAGTTGGACAAGAGACTGACTTTGGAATCATGACGGTCTCCTCAGGAATACATAGTTTGGACCATTTAAATGTTATACATAGAGTCTGTCTGTGAAAATCTACATTCTAATTGTACGTGCTCAAACAACATTAGTCTGAATTAATGATTAGTAAGAGTAACTTCTAGGGTGTTTATATACAAATGCAGGTTACAGAAAAGCTGGGGAATTTCCAACAAGTTTAACAAAGGCAAGTGCCAGATTCTGCATTTGGGTTGGGGCAACCCTGAGTGTGTGTACAGATGGGGAATGAGAGGCTGTAGAGCAGTGCTGCAGAAAGGGACCTGGGGGTCCTGGTCACTTGGCAAGTGGAATCTGAGTCAGGAGGGCCAATCCTGTCCTGGGGGGCATCAGGCACAGCATCACCAGCCGGGCAAGGGAGGGGATTGTCCCGCTTTGCTCTGCACTGGGGCAGCCTCACCTCCAGTGCTGGGGGCAGTTTTGGGTGCCTCAATATGATAAAAAATACAAAGCTCTTAGAAAGAGTCCAGAGGAGGGCTATGAGGGTGGTGAAGGCTCTAGAGAGGACATGATACAAGGAGTGGCTGCTCACTTGGGCTGCTCGGCCTGGAGAAGTCTGTCCTGACTGAGGGCAGAGCTCATTGCAGCCTGCAACTTCCTTGTGAGGAAAGGAGGAGGGGCAGGCACTGATCTCTTCTCTGGTGGCCAGTGACCGGACCCGAGGGAACAGCCTGAAGCTTTGTTGGGGAAGTTTAGGTTGGATATTTGGGAAAGCTTTTTCACCTAGAACATGGTTGAGCAGTGGCACAGGCTCCCCAGAGAAGTGGTTGCAGCCCCAAGC